>OY735238.1:21625243-21637743 GCA_963457665.1 Thysanoteuthis rhombus | reverse complement strand
AATCCAAAATAGGCGGAGGGGACGCCGACGAACATTTTGAAAAAAAAAAAAATAAATAAATAAATAAAATAAATAAAAACAACATAGACGAGGTAAATAGACCAACTAAGACTCAGATATTATTGTTGAAATACTCCGTCTGACAAAATTTGGACAAGAAAAGTATCGGATATTTGCATAAGAAAGTACATAATAATGGCCGTCGGACGGGAAGCTTCTATTTACCAACAACGATATTTCAGTTAAAACTGAGTAAAGAGAGAATCATTGATAAGGTTTGAAGAATAGGATTGTCTAGAAATGAGAGTATAAAGTAATCTGGGCATCCCCTTCTCTCTCTCTCTCTCTCGCACACACACACCTAGAGTTTTTTTTTTGAAGATTTCACGTATGGCAATTATATATATATATATATATATATATATATATATATATATATATATATATATATAGTAGAATGGGGATTCGCTACGCAAACACGTTTATGTTTCTGCCCTGTCTAGGCCTCTTCAGACAAAATCTGTGTAGTGTATCCCCATTCTACTATATCTCTAGCTCTACATGAAACCAGCATAACCTTTAAAGTTGAATGTAGAGGTAAGATGCCAGCTTCTGGGTCTGAAGCGAAGGTTTCAATCCTACAATGTGGTACTGGATGGTATAATAGATAGTCTATAGCCACACTGAAGAGTTGTAATACAATGAAACAGCTGTCTGTGGATGACACAATCATTTAATCACACACACACACACACACACACATATATATACATATATATATATATATATATACATATATATATATATATATATATACATATATATATATATATATATATATATATATATATATATATATATATATATATATATATATATATATATATATACCGGAAAGTAGCTGACTTGCATGAATGGATGATTTGGAGGACTGTTTTTATATTCAAAAAAACTCTTTCAGTCAATATTTGTGTAATATATATATATATATATATATATATATATATATATATATATATATATATATATATATATATATATATATGTATATGTATATATATATATATATATATATATATATATATTCTGACGACAATTTTCTTTAATACATCTTCAATTAGGTATGACTGATAAAGAGCATCATTTCTTATCCCTTATTAATCTTCTTTTTTTTATTTTGCTTCCGCACATGTGAACGAGTCTTTGGTGTCAATGAATATGTTTATTGTCCGAATGATAATGAGAAACGTATCCTCAAAAGGAAAAGATATTGCCAACGCTTACACACCTTTGAATGACATAACTGGGACACTGATACCAACCGACAAGAACATACAACGAATACCAAACTGCAGATGCTTAATGTAGCAGAGAAATTGAATAGCAAAAATATTGAACGAAATATAATTCTAAAAAATATAAGTTAACTTTTGATATAGAAAATGGCAGATATACGGCAAATGGTGTTGCTGGAAGCGCTTTATCTTTAGGACATTGTTTATATTCATTGAAACGAAAGATCCGTTCACTTGTACGAATACAAGAAAAGTTTACTAAAAGATTAAAAAGATGCTCCTTGTCTGCCATATTCAATCAAACATATATATATATGTGTGTGTGTGTGTGTGTGTGGGTGTATGAAATATACGCTACAAGTCATATCGGTCGTGTGTTCAACATTTGAATTCTGCGCATGAAAATGCCAGTTACTTTTTCTTGTCCACAAACCATTGAAAAGGGACACATCGACTTCCTACTTATCTTTTTGTCAAACTCCCAGAGATTTGACTTTATTATTGCAATTAGACTTCGAAGGGTTTACAGAGATAAAAAGGAAGAGAGATTCCATGACATCATGTGTCAACTCGCGTTTCTTATAAGAAAAATATCATTTATACATAAAAAAAGAATATGTATTTTATTTATTCTTCTTTTTGGTTAAAATTACCTTGCTTGTAAAGGTATTATTAAAACAGTTGATCTAATGATAGGACCATTAAACAATAATGAAACATGAAAAATTTAAAAAAGGCAGTTGATATGCGTCCGTCATTTTGAGGTATTTGTCTGACCATGTTATTTATAATTACAAATAAATTACAATTTCCTGTAGTGTTCCAGTGACTCAGTGTTCTAGGGTGTTTTGTTAGACATTCGATTTTAGGATTGGATCCAACTGGGAGTAAATGTTTTTTTTTTCTCTTTTCCTTGCTTTTTACATCAGCATGAAGCGACAGGGTTTGGCTTTAGCGCTGCAGAACTTGTTAAAAAAGAACTTAAAATAATCCAGCGACTGAAAATCCTTTCCCAGATTCGATATGGATCACAGTCAGTCCCTTCATCCATGGAGCAAAGCTATTCCCCTAACCCAGTGGTTCTCAACCGAGAGCGAATTCCTTCTATAGGGGAATTTCAAAATCCTAGAGGGGCAATTTTATTCCATTTCAAAGTATGCGTAAATGAGTATTTGATGTTTGTTTGAATGGTCACGTCCCTGTCTTACCTATTTTTAATAATAGAATCGACCAAATGGAATACATTGATTACATTTTTTAGATTCTTTGTTACGTATATTTTTCTCTGACTGTGACAATTTGACACTGGTGATGCGAGGTGTATGCCGGTGTGTCGTTTTAGAAATACTGAAACCGAACACTTCAAGAAAAAATGAGAAGTAATCTTATATTCACGCATTTTTAGATAATTTACCAAAGAGACGGATGACGCAGAATATTTCGATCGAGGGGTGAGAAAGGTTGAGAACCACTTCCCTAGCCCATGCTACACATTCTGATGCATTTGTATATCAGACTCTATTACATATCACTGTCTTGCTCCTTTTATCCTTCTAGAATGGGGAAAAGCCGATCAGGAAATGCAAGCTAACAACTTGGGGAATTGGCAACGTACAAATCCTTAGGGGAGAAAACATTACCGTACAGTCTACATAAAGCAGTAAAAAAAGTGAGTGCTTTTCCTATTCCAACCTCCAGGGAACACCCCAATGGGCATAACATAACACGTCAGATATATTGTTCGAACACACTCCAGAGACGATTGAGTGAAAGGGAGAGGAGGGAGACAAATTTCCTCTGTTGATTAGTACTTATATTATGGGTGAACCCCTGGGCATGCCCCAACCCCTCTAATGCTTGCAGCAACTGGCGAAGGGCGTCATTAATGAACCTATCGAGAGGGAGAAGATTGGATGGGGAAAACCAACCTAAATGTTAACAACATATCACCAAAGCTCTACATTTAATCTATGAAGCCGATAACACCGCTAGTTATTTTTCACACCAAGAACAGATGAAGGGTAGCGTCGAAATAAAATTATACGCTTTCACCAGTCGCCTATATATATAACTTCGATCACCAATATTCTTCAATTGACGATTTTGTGTGAGTGTGGGCAAGAGTACTTATGTACATATGTAGTTATTTATAAGTCAGTGTGTATGCATGTGTGTGTAAAGCTTAAAAACTATCAGTCGTACGCATATACATGTGTGCAAGAACGTTCATTTTGTCGATCAGTCGTACGCATATACATGTGTGCAAGAACGTTCATTTTGTCGTCTGCCTTTCCAACAAAAAGCAAAATAATAACTATATGTCTACATGTTTCTTTGGTTTTCAAGTGAGTCTGTCTCTCTATCTAGGTATATATACATCATGCATAAAGGCCACACCAATCAAACCAGACGGATGAAATTTTGAACTTTTACTCATTATGTCTTGAAAAATATAATGCATTCATTGATCTCCACGTTTGGCAATTTTTTAATTGATCACCACCAAACCCAGCATATTGGTCAAGAGACTGTTTCTATTGAATGACCAACCAGATCTATGTATCCTAAAATACTTACATATGGTTATTTGTCTACTCAATGAATCTCCACGAAATCCTCGAAAGAAGAGGAAATGAAGTAAAGGATCACCGTAGTTTGGCAAGCTTTCAGTAAAGCAGGCTTGACTTTCAAAGACTGGTAAATCCGTGTCCTCAAAAGAAGAGAATGCAATCAGCGTGTCCTTCCGATAGTCACCTATGGAGCTGGAACATGGAACTTATCAGAAGATTGGCCCTCAAACTCAGAACCATGCACAGGAAAGAAATTGTGGCCGACAGAAATTGAGATGTGATAAACTAGATTAATTCAGAAAGTACTGGCTCCATGATAGAGAGATCCGATGAAACTTGGGAAAGGTATATGTCCATCGGTGGACAGTACAAGGCCACTGATGATCGTGGTGACATCTCATTTTTGTATTAGTATCTTCTAATTTCTCTCGATAAATCTTCATATATTGAAGGATCTCCTGGAAGAAAAGATCACTTTACATATATTGCTATTTCTAATTCAAATTTTTGAGAGTATTTATGTTGTTGTTTAAGATAGAGAGCCAGAGATGGGCAGATACAGAGAGAGGGAGAGATATAGAGAGTGAGAAGCAGAGAAATAGACAGAGAGAGAGAGAGCGAGAGAGAGAGAGCGAAAGAGAGAGAAAGAGAATGAGAATGAGGCATGGAAAGATAGATAGAGACAGGCAAACAGAAAGAGAGACATGGGTAGACAAAGGAATATAGATAGACAGGCAAACAGAGAAGGGGAAAGAAAGACAAAGATAAAGATAAAGAGAGAGAGAGAGAGAGGTATAGATATAGAGATATATAGTCTGGTAGACTGATAGAGAGAGAGAGAGAGAGAGAGAGAGAGAGAAAAGAAGACAAATGGAAAGGAGGGAGAGATAGACAGAGCTTGAGGGAGATTGAGACAGGTATATATATATATATATATATATATATATATATATATATATATATATATATATATATATATATATTTATATATATATATATATATATATATATATATATAATACAAATCAAGAACACAATAAAATATTATAATGTAATGCAATATCTGATTTGTGATAGGCTTATTTCATAAAGTGCTCGATACATTCAGCATTGAATATTAAATTGATTTAGAATAGAGCTTAAAATATAATGAAGTAAGGATCTGCTAAGCAAACACGTTTATATTTCCAGAAGAGCCTAAATAGAATAGAAACATAAATGTGTTTGTGTACAGAATCATTACTTCATTCTCTCTCTCTCTCTCTCTCTCTCTATATATATATATATATATATATATATATATATATATATATATGTATATATATATATGTATATATATATATATATATATATATAGAGAGAGAGAGAGAGAGAGAGAGAGAGAGATTGTGAAGAATGGGAGAGTGAGATCCGGTGCAAAATAGTGACACAGAAGACAGAGAGACGAATTAACTATTCAAAAAGCACTACATTCTAAAGAATACACATATATTCTTGGATATCTTAAATAATATTTGTATGAGCACGAATATTCGTGAACGCGTGCGTGAGTGAATTGGTATGTTCCAAGAGAGAAAGAGAGAAAAAAAACGATAGTGAGACATATTTTCTAATCTGTGAGAGCCTTGACTAAGTAATAAGCAAGCAATTTATACATACATATATATATATATATATATATATATATATATATATATATATATATATATATATATAGATAGATAGATAGATAGATAGATAGATAGATATGAAAAGACTGGGATATAAAGAGATAGATAGATAGATAGGCGTGAAAAGACTGAGATATAAAGATATCAATAGATAAATATTGATAGATATGAACAGACTGGGGTAGATAGATAGGTAGGTAGATATGAACAGACTTGCAGAGACAGATAGATAGACACTCAGATATATAGATACTCAGATATATCGATAGAGACATATGATAAGACAGATGTAAAGAGACTGAGACAGATAGAACGATAAATAAATAGATATTAATCAATTGACATATAGATAGATGGATAGATAGATAGATAGATAGATGGATAGATAGATAGATAGATGCATGCATATGAACCTACAAACATAGGTCAGGTACGCTAATAAAAAAGATTGACAGATGCAAATCAATAAGTGTTTAATAACAATTTAACTCCACTAATATTTCTCAATAAACCCGCTCAAGTCCGCACACAGAGTCACGCGTGCTCAGAGCCCACATCCAACCACATCCTCCTATATATTCCAATTATTACTTCAATTGATGAAGTGAGCCATAACCTCCAATTAATTGATCTTCATTTTCTAGTCTTTTTATTTTTCTGTCTCTCGTGATGAGAAGTTGTTTTGTATTTTTGTCTTATTAATTCTCACTTGACGATTTTTTTCACCGGCATTCACAGAGCTCCTTTGTTCTTTTTACAGTCTTTATATATTTGATTTTCATTTTCATTTATTTTTATTTTCGTCTTATTTGGCTCCGTTGTCATCTTTCCGGGCGCAATTCGCGGTTTCCGGTCTGCTAATTCGTTCCCTTCCCATATTACGTTGTCACCTGTCATAATTATTTTTCTCGAATTATGAAAACATTTCATTTATTTCGCCAGGCATTTAAAAAAAAATAATAAAAGAAAAAAAATATTCAGAAATAATAAACAGTATAAAAACAATAAACTATATAAAATATTAAACTTTATAAGAATAAGTTAAAAAAATAAACACCTATGAAATAAAATGAATGACGGTGGGAAGGCGGACGTTTTTGAGAAGTTAATGACAATGAAAGTCATCGGTGGTCGTTCGACTGAAGAGATATGGTAGAGAGAAGGGAGTTAACTCTTTTGCCAACGGCCATGACACTTGGGCGAACGACAAACACATAGTGATGTGCGCATGCGTTATCAATCGAACGTATTAATACACACACACACCTCTTTTCGTCAACGTTACTGGTAGAATTATGTACTGCTATGAGCAACATACTGAACATGTTTGTGTACATTGTCATGTTTTTATATATTTGTACAAATGTATCTCAATGTAGAGCTCATAGAAATATATCATTATCTATGTTAGTATAATGCAACGCTCACAAGTATGTGCAAATACATTTATGTTTATAGAAGTATCAAGCATTGTTATGCATGTGCAAATAACTACACACACACATGCACACACACACACACACATACACACACACACACACACACACACACACATATATATATGTAAATATACATTTATATATAATCGAATGAGGATTCGCAACACAGACACGTTTATGTGTCTGCTCTTTCAGGCGAATCTGATGTGGCTGAAGAAGCCAGACAGGGCAGAAACATAAACGTGTTTATGTAGCGAATCCTCATCTCATTAGATTTTAAGTTATATTCTAAACCAACTTACTGTTTAAAGTTGAATGCATTGAGCATGCTATTGAGAGAACTTAGTATAAATAAGCATACAAGGTTAGTACATCGAAGATATTGATGGAAACGGGGTTAGGGTATAAGGTGTAGGGTAAAGCCTTGTTTTAGAAGCTCGATTTACAGTGGGGTCTTATTTTTAGGACTAGGTATACGGTAAAGTCTTGTTTGGGGAACTATGCATACGGCATGGCCTTGTTTTGGGTACCAGGTATAAAATGAGGCCTTTTTTGAAAATTTAGGTATATAGTAATGCCCTATTTTGGGATTAAGATACACAGTAAAGACGTGTTTTAGGAACAAGGTATTCGGTAAGGCCGTGTTTTGGGAACTAGGTAAAAGGTAAGGCCTTATTTGAGGAACGGAGTGTATGGTAAAACGGTGTTTGGGAGCTAGGTACTAAGGCCTTATTTCGGGGGACGAGGCGTACGGTAAAGTTTTGTTTGAGAAACTAGGTATACGGTAGTGTCTCCATTGAACAAACAGAAAAGCTTGAAAATGAGGAGTAACTGTATACTGTACCCCACATTTCCATCCCTGATTAAAGATTTAAGGAAAAGATATCGATTGTTTAAATTTAGTAAAAATCGATCGTCCAGGTTAATTCTTGCCTAAATTTCGTGAAACTCTGACGACACCAAAACATATAAAATAAGACCGGCTACTTCAGGGTCAAACTCCACATTAACTTCTACTCCGACTGCAGATTATTACAGCACCGTATGTATTTTACATACGATATTGAAAAAATATAAGAAATATGTTTTGGGGGATAAATGTATTTATTTATTAGAATAAAATAAGCGTGCATGTATCCGTATGATAAATTACCATTAATATCTAAGTTGTCAATTTAGCTCAGTTAGTAGGACAGCCTCTTGGTTGTTAGTTCTGATAAAATGCACGACAATAGTTATGCATTTAAAACAGTAAAACAGCGACAATCATAAATCACACTAAAATGAGCGTTTGATTGTACGTATGTTTATACTATGGTCAGCTGGTAGAAATATAATGAATGTTATGTTCCTGGGAGATAACTGCGTCAAAGAAGTATATATTATCTTTTACATGATTATAAAAAAATATCCTTTTTTGATAAGACTATATCAAAATGAAAATCTTGACTTAAATGTTGGGACTGATCTTGTAAGCCATGCGTGGTAAGTTTGTTTCTCAGTAAGTGCTCAATGATTGGGACTGATCTTGTAAGCCATGCGTGGTAAGTTTGTTTCTCAGTAAGTGCTCAATGAATGAATCTAATATCTAATGGCTCTTGCAAGGTCAAAACCCCCACTTCAATTACTTTCCCGACCGAAGATGATTACTGCAACTTTTGCATTGTATACATATATAAATATAATAAAAAATGAAAAATATATTCTTTTGTAGAAATGTGTTTATTTATTTTAACGAAATACACCCGCATGAATCTGTATGATAAATTTTCGTTAATATCTAAGACTTGTCAATTTACCTCAATCAGTAAGCCAGCCTCCGGGCAATCAATTGGTTTGTGAATTTTACAAATCGGTTTAAACCCCTTATTTTTGTGAGGATTGTTCTTGTTGTTCTTGTTACGGTCACTCAAGAAAAATAAAGTCAACTCTTTTATATGACAGTCGGGTATTGATATGAGCTTGGGTATGCTATCAACATAAAATGATTATTACAAATAAACAGTTTAAAACAGATTTCCGGCTTGTGAAAGAATTAACATATCTTTGCATCAACCTTTGCTTCTGTAAATCCAAATGAATTAAAAAAAAAATGAAATTATTCTACAAATGGGACTCATTCATTAGCAAAGGTAGACCCTATCGTATTCTTCTCGTTAACAAATTTCAGTACAACACTGGAGAGTCAAGTTCTGTACTTCTATCATTCATTTGATAAAAAGGGATTTTTCTCACAACAATGAGATATTACTATTTATTTCTTGCTTTAATTTATCTTAATTACAGTTTTTTTTTCTTCAAAGTTAATCCCCTCAAAATGAATAATCATGGTATCAAAAATACAACGGAAAATATCGTTCGTAATGCAACATGATACTGTGTAGAATGAAAACGTTATGGCTATATATATTCATATATATATATATATATATATATATATATATATATATATATATATATATATATATATATATATATATATATATATGTATATAAGTTTTTCTTTCTTTCATTTTCTCTTGTACTTTTCTATTTTTTCAGGTCGATAATCGTTTTAAAAATAATACGATGTAAAAAAGGAAAAATATTCCCCTTTCTTTGCCCACATATCTTTCTATCTTGACCAATATTCTCTCTCTCTCTCTCTCTCCCTCTCTCTCTCTCTCTCTCTGATTATCCTCTCGTCTAATCACGATAACAGCTTTCTTTCCTTCTTTGTTTGGAACGCTGTCTATCTCAAATCAACAACTATCTCTTCGGGTAACCCGATTCCTTACAAACGTTGATAACCAATTTAAATCTGGTCTTAACAGAAAATTTTTTACCGTTCTTAGAACTGTCGGCTTACGTCGCAGTTAAAGAGGGAAAAATCGCTTCAAGGCGGGAAAACATTGCTAGTACATCACGTAAATACATGCTAGCTCACGAGGCGCCTCAAAACTATGAAAATCATCTGAAGAAATAACGATTATGTCACATCATCTCACGTGATTTTACCATGAAGTCACGAAATATTACGTGATGCAACCAGAAGTTATTTCGTGTCTAGATTAGAGATAATAGAATTCCACGCAATCCCACAACCCAGCAAATGTGTGCAGGAACAGAAAATTTAAGACGTGACATCACGTGACTCCCATCTGTGGATTCGTGACATCACATGACTTCCATCCGTGGATTCCTGATATCATGTGACTTCCACCCGTTACTGCAGCGTGTCTCCTAGTCATTCAAATAAAAGTTTAACTAGCCTGGACCCTCCTGAACGTTCACGTGAACCCATGCAATTATTTTCTTGGATCAAAATTGATTCAAGTCCAAAGCGCAAAATTTCAGATAACACCGTAACAAAAACTTTATTCGATCAATAATTCTTTTTCAAATTTTCTGAATCAGTTTCTCCACGAAATTATTTTATTGTTGTTAAAAGGGGTTGAATTTTACACTTCATTTCCGTTTTGATCAAATTGAATTGAATTTTAGTTACGGTGTAATCTGAAAATGTTTGCTTTTGACTTGGATAGATTTTGGATTCTTCGTTCGATCCATCTTCCTTTTATTCAATGTTAATCAAAACAACACAATGATTCACAATCGTGAAAAGAGAAATAATTCTCAGTGAGCTAATGAAGCGTGATCACGAGTCATAGGCAGTTGCCAGTGACGTGTTCACACTCTCTCGCAATGTTTTTATTTACTTAAATCATCTTCTTAAAATTATCCCAGTGATTATCACAAGATATTGACCACAGCCAATTTATCAAAATCAGAGAAAAAATTGCATTAGATGATTTAGTTCACTTAATCGAGGTGAGCCAACTATACTTACCGATTAGGTTGTGTGGTTTTTAAATAACACTATGCAACTTTAAAAACATATATGTTTGTTCCTTAGTAATAAATGTTATTTTCTAATTGATTATGTCTAAAAGGTTGAGAAAATGTCAATTATTCCTCCCAAACTTTGCTTTTGTGACCAGGACAGTGATGATTTGAAATCTACTTATATTTAACTGAACTACAGCCAGATTTGCACATTTTAATTAAGTAAAGTAGGAAATACAATTATGTATGAGTATCACTATCCTAGGCACAAAAGCTAAGTTTGGAGTGAGAAATAGCTATTTTCTCTACTTTTGATAAGTAAGCGATTAGAAAATAACACTCCTTGCCCAGGGAAAAAATTGTGTAACACGCTGTTATCATATGATACTGACCACCATTGATCATTTTAATTAGGAAAAAATCTCAATTGATGATAAGATTTATTGGAGCAATTAATTTATAGGTTGTGTGGTATATAAATGATATTCAGTTTCTTTAATATTGCTTTTTACATCGGATGTTTCGCTTGATCTTTATTTAGCATGGACCTAACTTGTCCAAGATGGATTTTCTCTTTCTCTACGACCAGCAGGAGCGTATGTATGTATGTATGTATGTGCATGCATTGTGTGCGTGTGCGCGTGTGTGTTTGTGTGTGTATATGTGAATATGTGCATTGAAAATATTCGTTATCAATCCAATTTTTTTCCACAAAGACATGGAAAAATTTGCGAACCCTTCCTCTCTGTACTTTCCATTTCTCTCAACTTCTATCTCATTCTATTCTCTCTTTCTCTGTCTCTCTGTCTCTCTGACTCTGTCTCTCTCTTAGGCATAGAGAGGTACTACTACTACTACTACTACTACTACTACTAATAATAATAATGATAATAATAATGATATTAATCATCCTCGTGCACGTCGCGATGCATAGTGCTGACCATGTTCATTAATGCTTCTCATTCCAATCTATCCAACGTGAGATGTTTATCCTGTGCCAAGGAGATGCTGCGCCTTCAGAGGTCTTGGGCGACAACATCAACTACACACGCATATACACACGCATATTACAGTAAATGAGTCCATTTGCCTAATTCCCTGCCAAATGACTCTCTCTCTCTCTGTTTTTTTTCTTTCCCGCCCCCCAAACATGGAATTTGTCCCGAACCCGAGTAGCCAATGCGACGAATAAGCATCAATAATTCACTGAACAAAAACGTCATTTCTACAATTACCTTCCTACGGCTCAGTCGATCAACGAAGTCCTTCCGATGGCCGCCATCTTGGGAATGTCCCCGATCGTCGTGAACAAAAAAAACAAAAAACAAAATAAAAAAAACACGCAGAGGAAGTGACAACTGGCGCCAAAAATTAACTACTTCCGTTTTTATAACAATAGGTCTTCTTAATCGCTCAGTAGAAACCGTCACGTGATCAGCATCTTTTGGCAGCCGGTCATGTAAAGGGTGATCAATTTAAAAAAATTGCGGAAAAAAGCCGTTGATTTATGAATCAGTTACTTCTCTTGCCTTTTGTTGAGTGGCCATCACATGAAAAAAAGTCTGTTTCAAAAAACAAGCTGTAACATGCCGAACACGAACTAGAGGATTTAGCATAGATTTACATTGCAAATTGACTCCCCTAAAAACTTATTTGGGGGAACGAAAAAAAAATTCTACTCAATTCTACTCATAACAAGAA
>OY735238.1:21615243-21620243 GCA_963457665.1 Thysanoteuthis rhombus | reverse complement strand
CGAAATAAGTAGGAAACATTCAGCCTCTAAATTGTCACGTACCCGTGTTTTAAGCGCTCAAGTTATCATAAATAGGAGAGTATAAAAATAGGTCTGGTTAGTCATTAAATTGAAACTACCACCCGACTAGTGGCTTTCGTCGGTATACCGTGTTGGGAGTGATCAATCAAGAAAATTGGGAAAAAGAATTAAAATAAAAACAAAAAACAAGCAATCGAGCATGGATGCTGCCGGGCATTAAGTAAAGCACCAATTCAGCATGAAAATACATTGCAAATCAAACCTCCCACTAAAAATTTATTCAGGGAGGGATTTAAAAACCAAAACCAAAAAAAAATTGTTTCTAGACATATAAAGAGTAAATGTTCACATTTTCAGCCCTCTAGCTAAATTGATCCAGTCTGTAGACATGATTCACACATAAATGCATACATACATAGCCAGCTAGAACCCCTTAACAACTGAAGAAAATCATGTTGAGAGTTTTGGTGACATTTTTGGTGCACTGTTTCTGACAGAGGTTGCAAAAAGTAACCAAAAATCTCCCTCCTACCCAGTTCCTGTCCGCATGCAATCACATATGTATGCATCTGTTTCTGTACAGCAATACTTGTAAAAGGGCTAGAAACGTAAAACATTCAGCATGATTGTGCTAACATGCTTCAAGGGTGAAATTTTTTCAACGACTGTTCATATGATTCGGATCTGGATCTACAAATATGTTCCATTTGACTTATCCACATTCCCTGACAAGCAAAATAGTTGCTTCGTGAGGTTTTTTGTTGACTTTTGTCCTCATCTTGATTCATTTTTTTAACATAGCGTCCCGGCCGTTGTACCCTTCGGCCGTCTCCAGGTGATGAATGAATGCACTGTCCTGACGATGAAAAAAAATACACTAATCATTCACCTAAAAATGGTCGTAGGGTAAAACAGCCGAAACGCTGTATTCAAGAAATGAATCAAGATGAGGAGTAAAGTCCAAACAAAACTTAATATAATGATATTCTCTCATCTGAGAATTTAGAAAAAATGGTTGCATTTCTTGTAAAATAATGAATATAGAAACAATCGATAAATGTTGAGAAAAGCTAAAAGATATTCTTACCACGACTTATGTGCATTGACAAAAGCTAAAATATATTCTTACCGCGACTTATGTGCATTGACAAAAGCTAAAAGATATTCTTACCACGTCATATGAGCATTATCTATCTATCTATCTATCAATATAAAACAAGTTGGCTGATCTATACAGGGAGAGTAAAAAAAATTGACTTGAAAATAAACAGAACTGAGACTAAAGTAATATCAAACGATTAAGACCCCTCAAAAAACATAAGGAAAGTGAGTGAGGGTCTTTAAGAGGTTAAATAATAAATTTATCTAGGACAAGCAATAAAATTAGAGAAAGACCATGAAAGCGGAATAAAACAACACATGACGAACAGCTGGAGATCATTTGGTATTAATAGAGAGATATTGAAAAACACCTTGTCAATGAGCTTAAAGCGTAAAGTCTACTATCAATGCATAATACCAGTTATGAGTTACGGATGAAAAACGAGGGAATCAAGCAAACGAGTAGGAACCAACTTAGAATCGCAGAGAGATCCATGGGAGGAGCAATGCTAGGAATAACTGTAAAGAAAAAAATAGAAATAGATCAACATGGACTGAAGGTGGGGCGAGAGAGGAGGAATTAATAAAAAAAAATGGAGATGGGCTGTACACTTATCAAGTTGACAAGATGGAATTAAAGACTTAACGATTGCTGTCCGTGGGAAAGTAAACGCAGTGAAAATAGCAGGCAAAAAGTGGAGTGATGAGATGGAAAGGTTTAACAGAAAGACACGACAAAGTTTAGCACAATCGAGGTCGTTATGGAAGAAGATGGGAAAGGCCTTTGAACAGTAGTGAACTTTTAATTGCTGTTGTCGCTGATGATGATGAGGATACATTGTTGCCTGCTTGTGGTTGAAGTAGTTGCGAATATCTAAACAATGATAGCGGTCGAGTTTCGAGCCCAGGTAGGAGCCAGGGGTTCGAATACTGATTTCCGAGGCAGACAGACCTCCCTTTTCCGAGAGATTGACACAAAGCTTCGTCCTGCGCCAGACTAAACTAAATTGGCTTTAGTAAATTACTGTATCTTTCTCTCTCACTCTATCTATTTATTTACTGACAACTTTTCATGAGGTTTGACAATCAATAGTTTGAAAACATGAAATTGAAAAGAAAACACCTCTATCGGGGTTTGAACTGGTACAAATTCTATTTTCCGAAACACTAACCATTCATTCATTCATTCATTTTGAACTTCCTTGTCTAAAAATAACTCCCTCAAAAGAAATGAAAAACACATATATACATAAACATACACCATCAATATTATGAAGTACAAAAGTATATATGTATATATGTGCATATGTGTGTTTATACTGTGAGATATCGAGAACTACGCATCACAGAACAGAAACAAAGGCATGACCGAAATCAGCAGTCTCAAATTACATACAGCACATATCTTTAGGTTGAATTCTGCGAAAAAATCGTTGATTTCTGAGGGGTCCCTGTTCGCACTCCCAGAAAATAACTGTTGAAAGCTATTTTTTTCTTTGTGTCTTGTTCACCAGGGATTTTCTCAAAAATGATTAGAGTTTGGCACATAAAATCGAACTATATGTATATTTTGAATCAGTGTCATCTGGGATGATTTAAAAAATCTATTTAGACCTATTCAGATATAGATGGGGTCATTTTTTTTTAATTTTTAGGGGGGAGTAATTCTCAGCCTTTACGGATCAATGGATGAGTGGTTAGAGCCTCGAAAAAATAGTATTGACTGACCAGTTCAAACTCCGACAGAAGGTTTTTTCTTCTTTCAATTCCATATGCTATCGAGCTATTGATTTTCAAACCTCATGAAAAATTGTCAGTTTTGATAAAATCATTCTATCTGGTTCTATTTACAATAATAGTTATAAAGCTAAACTGGATACTCGCTTTCCATTCGTCATAGGAAAACTGTGAAAAATGTGGATCTTTTCCTCTCAGTACTGACGTAATTAATGTTAAATCTAAATCATATAAAGTACTAAATTTTCCTTTTCCATATCTTTTTTAGATCTTTAAACCTTCAGGAAATTTGTCAGGTTTTAGAAAAGAAATATCTGAAGGTATTATATAAAGGTGTTTTATTTACAATGTAACAATGATACTTAACTGCACCATTACTTTTCACTTCTCATTTCTCTCTGTGGTTATAACAGTTTGCCCAAGGTTACACAGAAGAAAAACGAAAGCATATCCGAAATCACCTGGTCACAATTTACGTACAATGTACATTTTGTGGTTGGATTTTATGGAAAATAAACCGGCGATTTCCATGGGGTCTGCGTTCGCGCTCAAATACAATTTTTATAGTTGAAGAAATCAATGAGAGCAACAATACACCAGACTTTACAAAAATGGTGAATTCAATCGGCTGACTGAGTTCAATCCCCGGCGGAGGAAATTTTTAGTTTCAATTCCGTGTGCTGTCTATTTATAAGACTTTCAAACCTTCCAAAAATCTATCAGTTTTTTTTTAAAGAGGAAATATCTAAAGGTTTTATAAAAGAGGGTTCTATTTACAATGTTGCTATAATGTTACACTGGATCCTTACTTTCCATTTGTCTACGAAGATCATGGACCTTAATCTCACTTTCTAAGAGTTTATTACAGTTTGGCAGAATTTTTTTAAGGTATCTAAATTTAAACTGATTATAAAACATGTTTTTCTCAGAAAAAAGGCAGAAAAAAATACCCATACCCCTAATCCTAATCCAAACCCAAACACGACAATAAAACATGGGCACAATTTAATCCTAAGGGTTCGCTTTGACAAGAAAACTACTAATGCCAAAAGTGAACAACTAAATTCTCAGTTCAATAAAATACCATTTGCTTCCCACTGTTCTTCTTTCTCCCGGGCAATACCAGGTACCCCATATATATATATATATATATATATATATATATATATATATATATATATATATATATAAACAATCAATACAAGTAACACCAATAGCAAGTCACGTCTGTTGTTATACTTACTGATCCCTCATCGTTATAAACGTTTTTTGGAAAACCTACGTAAGTAAGCCCTGTTTCAAAAATTAAATGTTGTTTAGTATGAAATAATATCCATGTACAATTCACATAATAGCCTATATAAAATAACAAACTACGTGTATGACATGAGTAATATATTAAAACATAGCTGAAAGGGAGGTGGTGTTTGATCAACACTGCTGGGGTGCCATGTTGATATAACCGTTTTGTTTTTTAAATCCCCAGAACAGTTTAGTGGTAAACAACTGATGATCCCAAGAAGGAGAAAAATTATACATTGTGCCATAATAACAAAGTTTATGTAAAACGGGGAAGATAAAAAAAAAACACTTTTGAAGGTTACATAAATTGCATTGACAGATATTGGGAAATACGTGACTGAGATGACACAAAAAATCTATTGAAAAAGATTTTAAATATTTAGTGTTTAAAGCCGTAAAGCTTTCTAGAATATAAGTGTGTATGTGTATGTGTGTTTGTGTGTGTGTGTGTGTATGCGTGTGCGTGCGTTTTTGTAACTTTTCTTTTGTTTTTGCAATTCCAGTGCCACTTCAGTACAGTCTTCAGCCATATAAATCTACACTCGTTATCTATTTGTACAGAGAATTTGTACCTGAAAACGGAAGATATCGTAGAGTTGTGGTGAAATAAACTATCATAGGCGTGTACATATTGTGGACACATTACATACATACATGCCTCGGTGTATGGATCTGGATTAAAATTCATCCGACAGTATTAGAATAAAAAGACAATTCGGTAGATGATGTTACCGATAAGTTTTGCTTATTCAATTTTACATACATACATACATACATACATACATACTAAGAAACAGTATCAGATAGATGAATATGTACATATATGCATGTGTGTATTT
>OY735238.1:21492743-21612743 GCA_963457665.1 Thysanoteuthis rhombus | reverse complement strand
GTATAGATAGATAGATGGATGGATGGATATATATATAGGTACTATGGTAGTTAGATAAATTTGAGCATCTTCATATTTACACAATTTATTTTTGGCAATGATTGACTATTTACACAAAGAATTAGCTGAAATATTTAAATATTTCCCTGTCACATACACACACACGCTCACTCTCACATATACGAGTGTGCATCTGTGTGTCTCACTCTCTTCCTTTCTTTTGAACTCTATAAAAATAACACGTGACGTTGATTTTGATATTGAAATTAATATTCTTATTACTTCTCATTAAGTATTGTTTAGCTTAGCATGATGTAATATGGTTATCAACGCTATTAATAAAACAAACAAAAACTGTTCATGAAGCACAAGAATGTTTATTGTTATTACATTAAAAAACTATTCTTGATTGTTTTCCTCCAATATTCGAACACGCTTATTCAATGATTAATTCATTATGATTTATTTTTAATATCTTGCATTTAGTGAATAATTTTCTTATATAATTTGTAAAACAATGTATTGAACGAGTCAATTTATCTCATTTGATATCTATCTATCGCACTTTACTCCTATCTATTTATCAATCCATCTATCCATACACACACATACACACACACTCATACACACACACACACACACACATATATATGTCCAACTGACCATCTAGTTCTGCGTAGGGCAGGTGTTGAATGCCAGCCTCTGGGTCTGAAGCGATGGTTTTGATCCTACCTCGTGGTATTGGAAGGGATGTTGGATAGTCTATAGCCACACTGAAGAGTTGTAATACAACGAAACAGCTGTCTGTTAATGACACAACTGTAATACAACGAAACAGCTGTCTGTTAATGACACAACTATTATATATATATATATATATATATATATTCCAGTCCTCTCATACCTCTCTATCTATCTATCTATGTCTACTCATATCTAGTTTGCTCAAATCTATCTATCATAGTATGTTGATATGTATCAATCTAGGCACCTCTCTGTTGCGTAATGTTTAGCAGGCTGGTTTCGAGTGTTACTATTACTGAATAATTATTCTGGTTCTCATTGGATACCCATACGTGTGACTAAGGTTTGGAAATATCTATCGATTGTAAACAGAATGATTTGTCTTATTATCAACAATTTATTCATAAAATTTCAATAATTTATTTTGATAGTTTATTTTAATGCAAAATGGATAACTTTTAGTCTTTAATTCATATTTCACTGTGGACTCAACTATTACAAAAGTACCCTTTTCACGGCAAGAATTGTTTATACTAATCTAAGCAAATAAAACTATTCATTAATACAAAGTGGAACTCTTATTAGTGTCATGAAATGTGAAGTTTTCCACCAGATTTCATAAGATGATTATGAATTAGTTTTTATATTATGATATTTAAAGCATGGATGTAGGATTGAAGTCGGAATCTATTATTTGATTTCTAGAATCGGAGTAAAAATGTACAGACACTAACTCCAATTGAATTTACATCATGATACTAGTTTGCCAGTCATACTATAGAAACTATAACGTGACCAACGTCTTCAGACAGCATTTTGTGTTGGGGTGATCAATTAAAAAATTGGAAAAGGCTGTGATCGATGAATAATTTGTTTCTCGTAACTTTAGGTGGATGGTAATCACTAAAAGTCCAGATTAGTAAAAAAAGCATGAATACTGCCGGACATAACCTTAAGGACAAAATTAGCATAAATCTAGTTTGTAAAGTGGACTTTCCCTCCACCAAAAACTTAGGGTGGAATATAAAAAAACAAAACAAAAACCCACTGTTTTTATGTACAAAATGCGGGGTAAATGTTTGAATTTTCAGCCCTATAGTCCCATTGGTCAGGCCTTTGCTCATGATACATACATAGCAAGTCAGACAGATAGATAAATAGACCAACTTAAATACTGAAGAAACTTATGTTGACAGTTTTGGTTGATAGTTTCTGAAAATACATTACGATTTTTGATTTCACAGATGATATTTCGATAAACTATCTTTTCTTTTCCAGATAAATTTTAATATACATTGGAGGCTGGTTTCAAGTTCTCTTCAAATTTCAAAACATCACATGTTTATGAACTTTATATCCCTTCAGCAAAATCACAACGGCAAAAAGAGTTTTAGCAAAGTCAGCAGACTTTCAACACTTTACAGTCACAACTTATGGGAATATTATCCATGTAAGTTTATAGTAAAATATGATGATGGTGAAAAAGTATGAGATTAAAATCATAAGATTTACTACATGCACCTACAAGATCATTAAACTAAAATTTAAAATGACTTTAGCAGTATTTTTATCCTAAAGTGATAGACGTGGCACTTAAGAGAAATCGCAGTACAAAAATCCATCACCTCCAGAGTTAGAAAATAAAATCGTTGAAAATCTACTGGAGGTCAATCATTAACATTCCTCACTACCGTCAATGCTTCCATAATAATGATATCAGAAAAGTAAAGAATTATCATTGAAATGATAACGAAAAATCATGTGCCTGTATTTGTTTTCAAAGCCAGCCTTTTTAAGATAAAATGGAGAAATGGCAAGAAAACTTGGATTCTCTCTAGGAAGAGAAAGTATTCGGATAAAGGGAATCATAATTGAAGAAGCCAAGTACAAGAGAGAAAAAAACCTTGAAACAGTCCGAAGGAACCTTTTGTCTTTATCAAAATAGATCCATGCACGTGTAACCGAGTCAATTATTTTGCCATCAATGTTTGATTTGTTGATTAAAATAGTAAAATGATAAGTGAATTAGGGAGTAAAAGACAACCAGCGATGTTATCCTAAAATCATTGTGGGAAGTTTTTGAAGATTTCGAAATGAAAAGGAGCAGCTTCCAAATATCATAACAAAAAATGCTTCAAACATGTTGAGCACAATTAAGAAAATGGTTGGAGCCAAGGAAGTAAGTTCATAAATGTTAAAAGACGAAGGTGATATTCCTGCAAGTGATCCACAAACAGGTTAAATCAGTAGCTTCTAACCTTGAGAAAAGATCCGGAGATCCATATTGATTCAAAATTGTCCTCCATTCAAAACATGCTGTACAAAGTGAACCCTGCAACAGAATATTCGGCTACATCAGATTCATATTCACAATAGTCCTGTAGAAGCCGTTCGTCAGACCCCATCTCGTATTTGCCTCGTCTGCATGGTTTTCCCACCTGAAATATAACTCTGATGCAATCAACAGAGTTCAGCAAAGTATTATAAAACTACTTTCGAGAATACAACATATGTCATACACAAAGAGACTTCAGCATTTGAACTTAGAGACTCTGGACTACGATAGAAAACGCACAGGCATGCTGGGAATATTGAGAATAAATACGAATAGATATGTACTCGATATTAGTTGCCACAACCACGCATGCCCCAACAAAGACCTGTTCACTCCGTTAGTCAGTGCATCCATGAGAAAGCACACCTGGAAACTTCAGTCAAAAGGCCACAGGTGCCAGGAGCAATTTCACCAGAGCTATCGTAGTCAAACTTTGAAAGAGTCTATCTAAATAATAGTTTCGATTGAGGCATTCACAAAGACATTGGCCATACTATGTTCGATTACACATTTGTATATTAATATTTCGATCTAAAATACAGCATACTATAGCGCGTAGACAAAAATACCCAGGCACAGAAAAAAATTAGTCTCTTGAGGTAACATAGAGGCAACAAACACGGGAGAGGAATGGAATATTGAAGAAACAGAAAAATACATTTTTACTAAACATACCCCGAAACTAGTAATACTCAATGTTTTGAAGTAGAGTCACACAGTTACTCTCAAGTAGCCATTGCAGCCAGGGGCTCTAAAATAGATGCTAAGCTGCAGACACACGCTTGAAAAGTAGCCATTTTGGATCAAGCAACACTGAGGGAGTCACATATTTGATGGTCAAGTATTAGTATGAACTAACACGCCTTGCAGCTGCAGGGTCAACTCCACTTTTATCCCGACTGAAGATGATTACTGCAAATTTTGTAAGGTATAATTAATACATGAAAAAATATTGAAAAATGTATGTTTCATGTCCTTTATTTATTAGATTGAAATTTACCCGTGCGTATCTGCTTGATAAATTTCCTTCAAGATCAAAGACTTGCGAATTTAGCTCAGTTGATCGTCGGTTCAAATCACGGTAGGGGAATGTGAAATTTACAAATCGGTTTACATCCGTAATTTAGTTGACAATTGTTCTCGTACTTATAACAGTAGAAAAGTCAACTCTAAATTCGGAGTTTAAAAAACGTCTTTATTGAAGATCTGAATGAGAAAAAAAGTTTTACTACGTGGGTGCCAATGGGCGCAATTGACATAATTAGAAAGTCTTCTTTCTCACCTTTTTACTATCACCAATAAGTGACGGCGATCGCTGGCAAAGATGCTCTAAATTTAGCTGAAAAATTAAGAACCTAAATTTATTAAAAATAGCAATTTTTAGTAGAAGTTAATTGCCAGCTCCTCTTTAGTTAGAATAGAATTCAACTGATAGGAGATTTGGTAGTTAAATGATTAAAATAAAGATTATTTTTTTAAAATATTGATATTCTTATAAGTGGCCGTTTTTTCATTTGGTAGTTCCATACAGAGAAGGATTTTTTTCTAACACCAGTGGAGGTCCGAATCTGTTATTCATCACTGAGTCCTCCAGTTTTACCGTGGATAAAGTCAACATTTTCTTTACGGGGCATTTTGAGCGATCAGAATATACTATACGCATATTGTTCCGGATTATATAGACTTCTAATAGGTCAACACTTTTTCTTCTATATCCCAGTGTCTCGAGATTGTTGTTTAAATATTTCAGTTTAATGTTGTGAGCAACTTTGTAAGAGCGCCAATCTTAAAAAAGATCAATGCTCTTCGCAGTCGCATTACAAGATGGTCGATCTCATCGCTTCCGGTCAGAAAAAAAAAATGAAATGAAAATAATAGAATGGCGAGTGTGTCTCTGTCACAATCGAGTCGACGGCCGAGAAGTGGAAGGTGATTGGAGAGAATTCAAAGGAAAGAAGAGAATGAAGAATAAAAACAAACGAGACTTGTTTTATAGCGAGTGAAAGCTAAAGATGCGACCTTCCTGTTCTTCTCTACTGAAGAGCTCGGGGGCTTGAATGAACTGCCGATTACTGGTGTTATTAATATCGTTCTTCTTTTAGTGTTTTTTTTTTCTCAAGATATCTGATGAGACAGTGTGTTTACCGATTATATCAACAGTTTAGATAACACGCAAATATTTCCGCCAACACCACACCTCAACAAAATAACCCCTACAGTAGTAAAAATTCAAAGGACTTCAATCTATTTTCATTCATTCTTCTTATTAAAGTAAAATTGAAAATGAAAAAAAAGTACAAAAATATACACTCTATAAAACATGTTTTTCTTTGACATGAAAATTCACACTTAATAACAACTCAGTATTTATTAGAAACTGTCGATCAAGATTGTCACCAAAACTGTCAACATAGGTTTCTTCAGTTTTCAAGTTGATCTGGCTGGTTGGCTGGTTATGTATGTATTATGCATACAGACTGCACCAATGAAGCTAGACAGATGAAAATCATAACTGCTACTCCTTATTATTCCCGGATTTTTTTTTCAACATTGTCCCCAATAGGTTTTTGATGTAATTTTACGCTAAATCGGTCCCTTACTTTGTGTTCACCAGCATTCACACATTTTTTTCTTTATTCTGACTGTTTAGGTGATCAGCGCCTAACAAAAGCCGAGAGTTGTAAACTATTGATAACACATTTTTCAATTTTTAATTGCTCACCTCCAACACGGCATGCTGCCATCAAGACGTTGGTCTCATGATGGTTCATTTTATTCGTTATTTACATGTAATACTTCCATTGCTATCTCAATACATAATATTGCAATAGTTAAATTTTAAAAATACATGAAAATACAAGAATTACTTTTAGTCGGTTAGTAAAATTAGTAGAATATTAGTGAAGTCAGTAAGAACAAAATCAATACCATTATGTTAAAACTTGGCTTTATTAGGCACATTACAATGAAGGCTCTATTTGAGTTCAAATCTCTGGGGAGTGACCCTAGCTCCCCTGGACAAGTTGACTAATTTTCTGTGAAAGTTTCAGTAGGTTTTCAATCCGATGAGGAGAGTTCCCTGTCTTCCAGAACAATTTAACAGTTTGTTGAAATTTCTAATTGTTTTTTTAAAAATAATATCTGCAGAGACTTTCATTGGGAAGTCCAGCCAGAACCGACTCTTAAGTTAATTCAAAATCAAATCAGGATTTGTCCTAACCATTTTAAAAACTATTTTTTTTACTTATATGTTCTGGTAACTTATTCGAATAATTTTCCACACTTTACCCGCAAAAGCCTTTTTTTTTCCCTAGAAATTGAGTTGTTTGTCCTGCTTACAAAAAGGTCTACCATGATTTAATGGTCGTGCAAAAGTGCCCAACAAGCCATTTTTAAGGAGTTGAGATAAGAGGATTCAAAGTTTGACGAACTTGTTATTTTTGTTATTTTCAGAGTTCAAGCGGCCATTTAATTGTTAAAACCATTTAGAATTTTGGAAGTTTCTATCAGATCTCTGATTCTGTGTTTCCCTTATCCTTCAATATTTACTTCTGCATTAATAGTTTGTATGACATGCTTCCAGCATATACCAGCTTTTACGGGATACAAAATCATACATACATATACAGTTTTCAGAAAGTATTTCCTGAAAAAAAAACTCCACCATCCACAACTGCCTTTTAGCGTCTGTCGTTGGATATAGATCTTTCTCAAGATTCACTGG
The DNA here is from genome assembly GCA_963457665.1 of Thysanoteuthis rhombus. Classification (NCBI taxonomy): domain Eukaryota; kingdom Metazoa; phylum Mollusca; class Cephalopoda; order Oegopsida; family Thysanoteuthidae; genus Thysanoteuthis; species Thysanoteuthis major. Next base: position 21,605,940 of record OY735238.1, on the reverse strand, counting down.
ACTTCTCCATCGTGTGCATCACGGAGCCAATGCATTCTGGACCTATCTAGTTCTTCTTTTTTACCGGGCACAGTTTCACATATGTTCTCTCGGGATCCAATTTGTGAGTCTGGCGGTTGTACAATAGACTTGCTGCACGACAACCCCATTGTTATTTGAGTTTTCAAATGGATTCTATGATATGTTGGACTCCTGTTTTCTCTCGAATATACTGTGCTGTTTTGCAATCTCTGTATGTGATGCTGAGCAAGATTCTCTGCTGAGCAGGTTGCATGCTTCTCACATCAAAGATCAATCTTTTGGTGAGATTACACATTTCTGTTCTATATATGACCGTCGAGATGATTCATTGGTTGAATACCCTTCTTTTTAGCAGTAATGAGATTCTAATTGTTTTATTTTTGTTTTTTTGTTTTAGGTCGAGCTTGCTCTACCGAAAGCCTAGCAACCTAGAGTGATTCTTCGTCTGATTTCCTTTTCATTTTGTAGGAAAAAAGATCAGACGAATTTAATATATGAAAATTGATTTATTAGAGTGAATTTACATTCCGTTTAAATTATGGGCTGATGATATCCGGGAGACCGGATATATTTTTGATTTTGTACACAGAGGTGTATCAAACGGATAGAGGGGGCTTTTTAAAAAATTGATAGCCCTATAAAAGCTTTATAAATAGTAATTAACCTATTGCATTTCTACTGATATAAAACTGTAAAAACGATATATTTGTACGAAAATGAACCACAAAATAATGATTCAGCTTTTGACGTATTTTTCACCAATTAAGTGATAGTGTATGCCTATTCATTTACAAACTTTAAATTTTTTTTATCGTATCTCAATAAATGTTGAAAGGGGGGCTCGAGCAGCCAACTCCACCGACCTGGGGCCCCAAAATCTCTAGCTATCTCTAACTACGTCACTGAGTGTACAATTATTTGTATGATATATTTTACTGTCATGTCTTGTGCACGTGTTTACCGAGTGTCATTCCCCTAGAAAACACACGTGGATGACGATCGTTCTTCGCCGTCTCCATCAATCGTGCACGTGACCTTTTATGTGCGGAGCAGCTTGGCGGTTAAAGACAAAAAAAAAAAACAAAACAAAAAAAGGACACACAACAAAACATGACGTTAGGCTCAATTGTTTGTCTGATCAGCCAGGCATATCTCAGTTCGTGGCGTTGACGGGTGCCTCAAAGTATCTGAATCGAAAAAGGGTGAATGTAATTGTCGTCGATTACGTAGAGGGAATCAATGCAAGAGTCTGTCAATTCACCACCATGAAAGATCAATTCATCGTCATCAGTCTTTTAACGCCCGTCGTTGGACATAGACCTTCCCCTGGATTCGCCACACCTCTCGATCGTGGGCGTTGCGGAGCCAGTACTTTCTGAATTCGTCTAGCGCGTCGCTCCATCTAATATTCTGCCAGCCTCGGTTGCGCAAGTGATCTCAGGGGATCCATGTCGTGAGTTGTGATGTTCATCTTGTAACATGGCCAGCCCACTGCCATTCGAGATTTTTAATGGATGCATGGTTCTACTTATGTAAGCAGATCTGATCCACAGATCCTAGAGGCTAACAATCAAACGATTACTGACAACAGGTCTGGTTAGTCCCTCAATGGAAACCATCACGTGACTGGGGTCTTTTGGCGGGATGCCGTGCTGCATGTGATTTATTACAAGATTAGAACAGGGGATGAGTAATGAATAAGTTACTTCCCTCACCTTTCGTTGAGCAGTGATCACTGAAAAAAAGTCTTGATCTTCTGAAAACAAGTGAAATTGCTTCTGGACGTAAACCCAGGGACTAATTTAGCAAAAACTGATGTTGGCAACTGAACCCCTCACAAAAATCTCATTTAGAGGACATATTTCCAAAAAACAAAAAGCCTAGCATGAATGCTTACAGACACAAACAAAGGGACTAATTTAGTATAAAATTACATTGCAAACTGAACCTCTCCTCCACTAAAAAACTATTTGGTGGTATTTTCGAAAAAACGAAACGAATTTTCTGGACATAATGAGGAGTAGATGTTGTAGCCCGCTAGCTATATTGCTACAGCTTGTATGTGTAATACATAGCCAGCCAACAAGCTGGCCAAACCAACTTAAAAACTGTAGAAATCTATGTTGACAATTTCGGTGACGATTCTGGTTGACGGTTTTTAACAGTCTACTGGAATCATATCGACTGTATTTACTCGAGTACAACAATACGATCCCGAATATAATGCGACCCCCACTTCTTGAAGCTAAAAATCAGAAATATTTGTATCTCAATCAGGTTAGTGATATCAACCTATGGAATCCTATGGTTTATTATTTAGTTTGAAAATTCAGATTCGAACGTTCGGTGTACACGATCATTTCTGAGAATTGGTTTGAATAAGTTAGTATTTGAAAAAGAAACTCTTTGATATATTATTACCTTTTTTTTACTCACAAGTATAATGCTTTGACCCTGAATTTTTATATTAAATTCATCGCATTAATCACGAGTAAATACGGTATATGTTATATCGAATAGACTTAATTGCCTAATTGGCGAAGTTTTAAGATCAAATAAATGAGTTGTCTTAATTTTATCAAAAAGTTTATTTAATCAAAACAATGATATAAAACAATTACTTTTTTTACAATCAATAATTTATGTAATTACAGTGAAATGAACCTTTTTTTACAAAAAAAAAAATCTTTGAATAAATTTCGCTAATTGGGCAGTCTCGCCGATTCGGCGTAATATATGCATTGACCATCGGGAAGATCACGTATTCCACATTTAGATGGTGAGTTACTGTTACAGAAAAAAAAATACAGGAAAGTTCAACGAGAATTAATTGTGCTTGTGTCCCGGCACAAGATTACTAGCGTTCGTTCATATACGTGAATGCATGACGCTTTAGTCCAGCGATAAGGTGGTGAATTTGCGCCCTCACGCTGGTTACGGCATCACATATCACAAGTTTCAATGTATCGGCAAGTTCTACGAGGTTTGTGATTTGTGAATAGGGCTCAGAGACGACAAGCACCCCAAGTGGTGTCACTCTGAGAGTCAAGCCAATGAGTACAAACTGGCAAGTGAGGCTGAGGCACATTACTAAACAATCTACTATACAGAGCCTAGAAAAAAAAAGCAATTTTTCATTTTGAGATGAGGTTTCGAGATGGATGGTTGTTGATATCAAATGCTTTTTTTCTACCTGTTTACAACACCCAGTACCATAATGCGTTATTTCACATACGGGTAGACACGGCAAACAAAGCGAGATCAAGTGAACAAAACTCACTCTTTCTGTCTGTCTCTGTCTCAAGCACACGTACATGTAACAAAGATTAGAATAGATGATACAGACTGGCTTCTGCGAAGATAAACTCCACTCCAACTTCTAATACGACTGAAGATGATTACAGCAACTTCTATATTGTATACATAATGAATAATATATGTATATATATATATATATATATATATATATATATATATATATATATATATATATATATATATATATATATAAAGAAATAGGAAACAGATTTTATCTACTGTGGATGTTTCATCTCAATAACTAACACAGTAAATAGAGATATTGATGTTTAGAAATAAAAATTACATGGGTGCAATTTCAATTTTAAAAAATCATCTATGTTTTTTGTTGAAAGTTTGATCAATTTTTATTTACAATAAATTCACAAAAGATTTTAAAACTGTATTTTACTCAAGAGATTCATGGTTTTTAAAATCTCTATGATTCACTTGCTATAATATGAGTTAATAAAGCATGAATCGAGGACTTCTGCGAGCAAATTTCTACTCAACTTTCGAAATTCTATTGCTGAAATTTATTTAATGTATTGAGATAATATAAGCTTTTAAAATATATGAAAGCTCACAAGAGTAAACTATAGGCATACATAGAGGAAATAAAAGATCATTAAATTGGGGAAAGATCACGTACATTTTCTTTTTTTGTTTTTGAAATTCAAGGAAAAAGAACATAAGTCCGGTGGATTGTCTTCATATATACATAGTAATTATTGGTTAAAATGGTTGGATCTTCAAAAACAATTAAACTTGATTGGAGAATAGAAAATACGTTTTTTAAACGTACATGGGCTTTTTATAATTTACAGGAGAAAAAACATAATTGGTTGCTAATTAGTGCAGTAGGCACGAAATGTGAAATGTTGACATTTACAAGGTATTTATACTTGTAATTCTTTTATATATATATATATATATATATATATATATATATATATATATATATATATATATATATATATATATATATACATATATATATATTGTTTAAATGTATTTATTCATTATAAACCCGTGCATATTTGTATTATATATTTTCGTTGGTTGTATATATAAATATAATAAAAGATGAAAAATATATGGTTTTGTATAAATGAATTTATTCATTTTGATGAAACACATCTGCGCAAATCTGTATGATAAATTTTGTCAATCTACCTCTGTCAATAAGACAGCCTCCCGGCAATCAGTTTGTCGTGAGTTCAAATCACAGTATGGGATATGTATTTTACATATCGGTTTACACTCCTGATTTTGGTGAGGATTATTCTTGTTGTTCTCGTTCTTGTTAGGGTAAAAAAATAGAATCAGCTCAGATTTGGGAGTAATACAATGCAATATTCAAAAATAAGGGACAAAGTGTGTTCATTCATCATTTGCTGACATATTTAAAATACGTAATGTTGCGAGTTAAACCAATTGGTGAAAGCAACGTCCAGGAAAATTAATCCTCAACTCAAGATATTCAATGTATTGTGTTGTTACTGCATCCCAGTCAGATCTTGACAGTTCATTCAATACTAGTAAAATCCATATTATCTTGCATGATAAATAGAAAGTAAGACGAGAAGCTGGGGTTGGTGGAATAGTTAAGATGCTGGAAAAAAAAATGAACGGAAAAGGGGCGGGCCGGGGAAGCAAGGAAGACGAAGAAGGGTAGAGGAGAAGAAAGAGGAGAGAAAAGTTGATACCTTCAATACAACAACAACAACAAAAAAGGGGGTTGAAACTGAATCTTAGACACCATTCAAAAAAAGTGAGTGACTCGGGACAAGCTTATAATTACCGACCCTCAACAGTCAAATAAAACAAAAGACGGAGGGTGCAAGGAATACGAGCTGCCTTCTGCTCGTTTTACAATGTGGTCTTTCCCCCAGGTCTCCCCCCCGTCTCTCTCTCTCTCTCTCTCTCTCTCTCTCTCTCTCTCTCTCTCTCTCTCTCTCTCTATTCTAAATTCTTTCATTTTTTTGTATCTAACCTTGTTTTTCTTAATCGCTGTAAACGGAACTTAAATTGTGATTAAAACGTTTCCTGCATGTGTGTGGGTTGGCCAGAAAGCGTGCCTGACTGTATGTATGTTATCTTTATTTGATAATGGCATGTGTTCAAGCAAATAATCATCTTCTTCATCTGGGATTCTGAATTTTCTTTTTATCATAATTTCACGTTTTCAAGAGAGATATTGAAGAGCACCTTGTCAATAGGTTTAGAGCATTAAGTATACTATGGATGCATAAAAGCAGTTATGACTTACGGATGCGACAAATGGAAATTAACGAAACGGTCCAAGAAGCAAATTAGAATCGCTCAGAGAGGTATGAAAAGAGCAATGCTAGTGACAACTTAAAGAGACAGAAAAAGATCAACATTGATGAGGAAAAACAAGAGTGAAGGATAGTATGCAAATAATTAAGCAACAAATATCGAGATGAACTGGACACTTAGCAAGAAAGGATGACAGAAAATGTAAGCAAAAGCTAACCAAGTGGTGTCGATACATTGGAGGGATGAGATAAAAAAGGTTTGCCAGTAAGATATAGAAGAGGGTAGCATAATCGTGGTCGTCATGGAAGGAGATGGGAAAGTCCTTTATCCAAGTGAACATATAATAGATGCGGATTCTGATACTGCTGATGATGCTTATCATGATTTCATGTTGGAAGTGCAACTGGCCGATCGGTTAGCAGTACAAGCTGCAGTCAAACTCCGACTGAGATTAGCACAGATTCCCAAGTAGAAGGCATGAATCCGAGTCCTCCCCATGAAGCTATTGATAAAATATTGTAAGGTGAAGTGAGTGACACAACTTCAGTTGCTTGTCGCGTCTGTTCATTTGACTCATCACAGCCCTTCCCGCCCCCAAAGTAATCGCCGTGGCAGGAATAGTGGATGCTGTCGCAAGTGCAAGGGCACAACTTTACTTACTATTATTATTATTATCATGTGCATGTGTATGCTCACTCCAGATATTCGCGATTGTCATTGAGGATTGAGTGACAGCAAAATCTCTTGCACTCTGCCCAGTATTCTCGTAGACCGGAATACCGGGATACTGCGAGCGATTTTGGCACAGTTCCAAGTTTGCCCATTATTATGGGCACTACCTTAATTGTAACGTTCCACAGCTCCTTCAGTTTCTGGTTGTTCATGCTATTCTATTGATTTTTTATTTCCTCCTGAGACAAGGTAGACAGATTTCAAATCTACAATTGCAAAAGCTTAAAAGGGCAAGTTCAGCGTGAGATATTCTTCACATTAAACTGACCTTGTGTCACATCCTTTTCTCATTGGAGTTTGTGTAAATAGGAAAAGTAAAACACATCAGACATGGTATAAATGCAAAATAAAACACAAAGGAATACACACCGTAGTTAAAGAAATAAGCTAAGATTAGACAAAGACGGAAGACTAAAATTACGCTAAGATCAGATTGAATAATACAGAAAAAAACGTAAGATTCACCAGAAGGTAAATGATAAAACAATTTAGACAAAATAAAAAGCCAGTTTCGAGAAAAAGGAGAATATCAACGCAAAATGGGATTTATGAATTTTGCTCTAAAAAGTTTACAATACTGCAGGATAGATTTGAGAAGCAAATTCAAATCGGGGCTGAAGGATCACGTGACAGAACAGGTGACTGGAGGCAGAACAAGTCTTTTTTTCAAAGGTACAATGAGGAAGTGATTATAGACTGATCACATGCCTACTTTTAATTTAGAAAATCCATCCTTACCGATCAAACAGAAAACGAAATCTACCATTGTATGGAGAGCAGATGATTACTATCAAAAGACAAACAGTTCAAGAAGACGAACCAAAGGTCCAAATGATCTAATATTTTCCAACCAAATAGACAGGAATGGGATTAGAAAACTGTATAGTGTTAATAATACCAGAAGGGAAACCAAGATACAATAAAGTCTGTCACAAGGATCATTTGTCGACAACTCAACAACTCGTTGTATATATTAGCCATCAAGAACGTATTGAAATGAAAAGAAATTACAGATTATAGATCTTTCTTCATTGTTCCTTTAACTCTATCCCTTGGCTCGTTAGAATTATTCATATTTAGATAAAATGATATCTAAATTGGCAACACTGAAGAGAAGTATCCAATATAATTCGAGGTTGTTGAAATTATATTTTATATGTCAATTATTGTAGGCTGCTTTGCAAACCACAAAATCCTACCTCTTACAAACATGCACCTTTGAAAAGAGCACTGCCCTGGTATATTGAATTAAATAGCCAATTAAATTTTGGCAACATACGTTATATCTCTAAATCAAAAGTAATATATCCTATAAAGCATATTCTATAACACAAACTTCTACGCCCTTTAGCTCAAACTTGAGAAGTTGAACTTTAAAAAAGGAATTTCAAAGTAAAACTCGGTTCTTCTTAAAATGGATGAATTATATCAAGTGTATTGGAATATCGTAAAAGTTGCCATGAAACAACACTATGATGGCTTCACCACCAGTCAGAGTAATTCAGCAGTGGAGTACAGATTGCTCTACCCTGGGGAAACAATCGATAAAGCAATAACTACGATTACCCCATTGTTGTGTATGAAAATATCTAATTACGTACAAAGGCATTTTGCTCTAACCTTGGCACAACACAATCTCCAAATGAGGCACAATATACGGACTGATTCTGATTTTCTAATCATCTGCCTTTGGGACTATATTGTCCGTTAGTTTATATTTGTGAATCAATGCAGTATCCCTTTACACTTATCAATTCAGATCATATATTGTAATTTTTTGTTCCAAATTAAGTTCAACTTTTCTTCAAGTTGAAGTCTAACTTTTCTTGAATTGATATTCAACTATTTAAATTTGAAATCCATTTTTTTAAAATTTGGAGTTGACACTCATCAAGGTATTGCCAACCTCAAGCAAGTTATGTCACACGCTATGTCACATATGTTGTGATGTGAGAAAATTTCAGATCCTGTGAGGAACAAAATATTGGATCTCCGATATATTAGTGCAATTTCTGGAGACAAGATGGTGGCTCTGAACAAATACAGAGAGCGGAGAACCGGGAAAATGATGATAGGAAAAAGTAAGAAATCATTATTTGACTAATGTTATTAATGACTCATCGATTATTGAACCCTTACCGCTTACGTTATTGATGCCTAAACGATCATTGAAGCCTTACCACTTACGTTATTGATGCCTAAACGATTATTTAAGCCCTACCACTTATGTTATTGATGCCTAAACGATTATTGAAGCCATACCGCTTATGTTATTGATGCCTAAACAATTATTAAAACCTTACTCCTTATGTTATTGATGCCTAAACGATTATTGAAGTCTCACTGCTTATGTTGTTGATGCCTAAACGATTATTGAAGCTTCACTATTTATCGGCAACATTGCTTAGTTTTCATTCGTCTATTTTCTATGTCCGAAACATTTTTACACTTCAGGGGCGTACTTGACGATTTTTATAGGTGGTAGAGACATCTAATTTGTCAACAAAGTGGGCGTGCAGACCTAAGATTTTCTGACAAAGCTTGAGTGCAGACTGAATAAGAGAAGAAATCAATGTTGCTAAGTATGGTACGGTATTTATAGCTAAATCTATCTTCTAAAATGGTTAAAATCGGTTAAATGCTTTGCACTTTGAATATTCTAGATGTTACTCATTCAAATCCTATTTTTCAAATGGAATAACCATATACTAAGGCCCAAGAACAACGCTATGGTTGTTCATTAATCGACTGTGATGGCAAGTATATATATATATATATATATATATATATATATATATATATATATATATATATATGTATATATATTGCCTTCTGTGAATATACGAACTTCTAGTCTGACTTTTGTTGGACAGGGTTTATTAATCATTGTCTATGATAAGGTCGGACTATTTTCCTCGTTTATATGTTCATTTGTTCACAAAGTTTCGACTGTGAGCTCCCCCGGCCTTTCCCAAGTTTACAACTCTGCTTCCAAGCACACAAATACGAATACTTGGACCTTTACATATTAGTTGAGTTAATATTTTCAACCACCAAATTCGACCGTATGACCTCAAAGCCGGTACTAGTGGGACGTGGGGATTCCTACTGCATTAGTTGGTTACTAAACATAATGAGTATTGGACTATAGGTGATAAGTGACCAATGACCATCTGGTCAGTTTGATATTTGGACTGTCCAACACGAATTTGACCTAAATTAGAATGCTGACCCTAGATGGTTATTTGTCCAAAGTACTTTTATTTAGCGACCGGAGAGTGACCATTGCAATCTGTTACGGACCAAAGGTGGACAAATGACTATCAATCTACATTTAGTATGATGTCCGGTCATTTTTATTTAGATTGAACAACATTGGACATTGGATATTTCCGTGTGGGTTTCTTCATTCTGAGAGTGCAAGGCTAAATTTTAGTGACTATTCTCTAAGACTGAAAACCGACAAAATCTGAATATTTAACTGAGCTTCTCATCCGGGAATAGTATCCACTGTTAATTAATCAAAGGTAAATATTCACTGCAATTCAATGCTTTTTAAATATTGAAATGTTTTAAGTGACAACGACGTTGATAAGTGGACTCGCGTAATTACTATCAGGAGATCTGTACGTTTGTTTTAAGTCCACTAATGTTTAGACGTATTTTCATTATTTTGCCTCTGATACGGCATTATAAGACAGAAAGAATCAAAGGATGCCAAAGGATAGCCTTGTTCCTCAAATTTTCGGCATCTAACGAAGCTAAGTTAACCACTTGATACAGCATAAACTGAGTTTCCTCTCATATAAAACCCTATAATGGTATCTTAGATTAGCTTCGTTTTATGCCAACTATATGTTTCAGAGTTAGAATAGATTTATTCTGTATTATTAAGACAGTTTAACAATTTGGCACTTGATTTCAAAACTGCTGAGATACACCGTGTAATTTCCATCGATGTTATTAAACGACGTTATTGCCGAGGGGAAGTGTTGGCAGTCGATGGGTTAAGAGCAGAAAATGGACTAGGCGAACCGAGTTCAAACTCCGACTGAGACTGTCACTCATACCTTTGGGAATGACACGAATCCAACCTCTCCGGCTATGAGTGAAATAGCAGAGGGTGAATAGCGTGACGCCACTTTGGGTCCTCGTCGCCTTTACGTCTATTTTCACATGTCGCAAAAACCTCCAAGAAACTTGATATTTGAAGTCTGGGTAGCGACGGTTGTTGCTGGGGATAGCATAAGGGCACTAACTATTGCTAAGTCTCCAGCACCATCATCATCATCATCATCATCATCATCATCGGTGTAAATGAAGATGACCTCTCTTAGTAGACATCTGCAATCGAAACTCTTTCATAAGAGTAACAGTACACCTTGCTAATACTAAAGTGCTCTAATATGACTTGACCAGTGGCTCAAGGTAGTATAAGACAAGCGTCAACCACTGACCATTGCAGTCAAGATTCTACAAAATACTGACTGATTGCTAATGACACTATGCAGGATTCATTAGGAAGGTGTAAGTGCGGCCAAATTAGTAGCTGACCACTCGGCAAAATTGGTGGTGTGGCTATAGTTGACCGTTCCTAGAAAGCCATCTGGTCGGGTTTGTTTGGTATTGCCTAGTGAATATTCAATGTCGATTAACATGCTGACCACTGACGGTCAGTGGTGTCGGGAGAATTTGTGAAAGAACAAGGAAATGGATGATTGCAATTGACCACACACTAAAGGTAGATAAAATGACCATCAATCTAAATTAAAGGTGTGGACACAGGTCGTGTGTGCATATCTGCATGAGAATATATATATATATATATATATATATATATATATATATATATATATATATATATATATATATATATATATATTCTTGTTGCAGCCCCATTTTCTTCAATTCTTTATTCTATATCCTATCTAGGCCAAATGGTACACTCATTGAAGATCATTCTCGATTAAAGTTTCTATATATCATAATACAATTTATAATCACAGACACACACACACACACACACACACATATATATATATATATAGGTTGGGGATCAGTTTGTGGATAACCAAATTTGTGGACAACCAAATTCATATATACTCGTGTATATGCCGATGTCCGTAGATACTTACAAAACAGGTCTGGTTAGTCACTCAATAAGAACCGTCACATAATCAAGGTAATAAATTACAAAAAATTGAAAAAGGTATGATCAATGAATGAATTACTTATCTTGCCTTTTGTTGGGGCATGATCTCTAAAACAATGTCCAAATTTCGAAGCTGCCGGACACAGACTAAATGACCAATTCAGCACAGACACATTTTACGAACTACCCCACTAAAACAATATCTTGAAGAGGGAGAATTTATATATATATGTAGTAAATGTTAAAAAATTCATCCCTTTAGCTCCATTGGTGCGACTGCAACGTGCGACAGATAGCCAGACTCACACAAAAACTAGAGAAACCTACGTTGACAATTTTTAAAAAAATAATTAGCAGAGGGACACAGTAGAGGGAGCGTTTGCGAGATTAACTTGCTAAACCCGACTCTTCGGCAGTTGCCCGATATCTGTGTTTACTTCTGTAAGTTAACGCACGTATAACATTTTGCATTTTTAGCTTTTCATTCTCACGTATAAACGAACGTATGTCCAGACCTAATTTGTATAGATATGGTTCTTCAGAGACTTGAGACTAACTTTATTTTGCATCTCACGTTGAGGTCGACAGGGATGATTGTTTTTCGTATCTCTTCTATTAGCCTTGATATTTTTTCTTTTAAATTTGTTCCAAACTGCAGATGTTTTTTGCGATGAAGAATTTTCCAGCAGTCCTATGTGAGCGAATTATTGTAGATATAGAGTAGAAGTATTAGCTTGAGTTTATTAAATTGCCACCATTGGCTATATATAGCCTGTTTAGTTGATAAGATAGTTGTGGATTTCCCACAAGTGCCAGTGATAAACATTTGAGCCCAAGTGAAAGTTGGAATTTGAAATACTGATCCTCTCACTTGAGAGACTTTTATCATAAAATCTTGGCAAAGTTTAACAGGTCTGCTGTGGAAAATTGACCCGATGATTAGGATGGTTTGACTGACCAAATCATCGTCATCATTATCAGTCTTTTAACGTCTGTTGTTGGACATAGACCTTCCCCAGGATTCGCCATACTTCTCTATCATGGGTGTCCTGGAGCAAGTATTTTCTGAATTTGTCTTGTTCATCTCTCCATCTTGTATTCTGTCAGCCTCAGTTTCTCAGTTTCTTACAACATGGCCTGCCCATTGCCATTTGAGTTTTCTAATAGATTCTCTGATGTCTCTGACTCCTGTTTTCTTCCTGAATATTGTGCTTTCTTGTGATCTCTCCGTGAGAGGTTGAGCATGATTCTTTCATGCTTACGTTGCATCTTCTCAGTTTGCAGATCTGTTTCTAGGTTAGGTTCCATGTTTCAGCTCCATAAGTGACTATCGAAAGGAGGCATTGGTTGTGTACTCTTCTTTTTTATTGGGATCTTCTGTTTTTTGAAAGTTGAGCTTGCTCTGCCGAAGGCTTGCCATCCCAAAGTGATTCTTCGCTTGATTTCCTCCTCTTTGAGGATCTCATGGAGATTCGTTGTTCTAGGTAGATATAGTGGTCTACCTTGCCAGGTTTTGCATCTTACTGCTAGTCAAATGAACTTAACCATTCTACTCGAGTGCAGTGAAATCTCGAATAAGACTATATAATGGCAGCTTCTATATCCCCCCTTTTATCACATCAATTTTGGAGAGTAAATCTTAATGCACAATTTATCCATTTCGTCGTTCTTTGATCAAAGGTTCCCAGTTGAACGACCGTAGCCACCAAAGGTGACGGTAGCTTCTATCCCCTTTTATATGCGCATGTGTGTTTCGTGTTCCGGCAGGCCCTGACTGTTTGGTCCAAAGACGTGGAAATAGAACTTATCTCCCCTGTGCTATAGCTATCAATCAGGTGTTTCATTTTGAAAGAATAAATTATGATTGTAAATATCTTGGAACCACTTGGTCTGCTAGGCACATGGCTCTTTCTCTGCAGGAAATATCCTTTCCAATGATATACAACGTGCCAAACCTGATGAGAAATAATTTTTCTGACTAGGGCTCCACAGCGAAAATCTACCATTATGACGCTAAAATCTTTTCGCAACTAATCTGGAATTTTTACCCAAGATTTTCTTACCCACTGAAGACCCCTATTGCAAGTCCAATTGGTTCTATTGGTCAATTCGAAAATTCTAACAGTGCCCTGCTAAAATGCCATGACTAAGTGAGGACTGATGGTATTCTTTGAAAAGATTCCTTATTTTGTTGACCTTGTTTAGGGATTCTTCCTGTGGTTAGCTCTGCCTTCAAAAGGTTTATTTTATTGTATATAAATTTGACACCTGGTTCTGCAATTTCCAGCGCATTTAAGATTGGCAGTTTATCTCATAGGCTTTTTTACAGTCTATCCATATCGTTATAAGATTTTTCTACTTTTTTTTCTGAAGGATTTTCTGAAAGTCTCATTTTAATATGTGATTTGTCCTCAGCTTTTCCAATTAGTAAAATATTTTACTAGCTGAGTTTTCACACAAGTAATAACTAGTGGCTTCCAAAGGAGATCAATCTTGTCTTTTTCTTCTTCTTCTTCTTCTTCTTCTTCTTCTTCTTCTTCTTATTATTATTATTATTATTATCATTATTATTATTATTATCATTATTATTATTATTATTATTATTATTATTATTATTATTATTATTATTATTATTATTATTATTATTATTATTATTATTATTATTATTATCAGCAGCAGCAGCAACAACATAGTACTCGTAAAAAAATGACAGGATTATTTACGTATGGATCGACATTTTTGTCTAGGATTGAAGCTCCTGTGTGTACTGCCTTGGATCAAAGTGTCGTTCCCCAGCCCTCTGTTTCTATACATCCGGCCCTCTGCTTCTATACAAATCGTGCTGTATATATTATTACAAACACTAACGTATGGGGTTAAAATCGGTGACTGTCATAAAAAAACGTCCTAGGAAGAAAGTTATAATGTACAGTAATGTGCAGTTGTGGGAAAAACGTCATAGGCAAAATGCCATAACTTCTGTTTTCCGGTAGGTTAAGAGTTATTTAGAAAATACTGATAATTACTTCTCTCCTATGACTTTTTCTCCTACAAGCGAAAAATATGACGTTGTGAATATTTGCTTAAAAGAAACCTTCCCTTGAATAATTTAATTCCAAAGTGCACATGAAAAATAAAATCGCCCAATGATGTAATGTTTTAAAAATTTGTGAGAAAATGTGAAAACAGGTGTCAAAAGTTGCACAGTTTAAAGAACAATATATTAAAAGATTATTTAGAAATATGGACATGTTCAAAATGTAATGGCTATTCAATATCTGTTGAGTATCTAAAAGAGCATATTCAAACCAAAATGAAACTAAGTATGTTTTCTCAAGATTATTTGATTAAAATGGTAAAACCTGGATTTTTTTTCAGAACTCAATAAACTTTAAATCAACAAATTAATAAAAAAATCCAATTCGAGTTTTTAAAACAGTTATCGTTGAGGTAAAATATGAAACAACGTTGCATTTCATTTTACAGCTCATAATTAAACCATATTTGTGCTTTTAGAGAAATCACAGCTTAATCTTCATACTGGTTGACAATCTGTTATCTTGGTGTAATGGTTATCCTACTGGACTGTCAGTGGAGATTTAAATCATGCCAGTTCTCCGCCGTTGATTTTATGAACTGGATTCGTTCAGAGTGACACAATGACAGCAGTATTTATATAAGTAGATTATTATTATTATTATTATTATTATTATTTGGAATCTCACACCAGTTGCCGATTATTATTATTATTATTATTTGGAATCTCACACCAGTTGCCTGGTGGTAACCGCTGGAGTTTGAGTGACAGCAAGTCTCCTCAAGTCTCCAGCCCTCCTCTCCTAGTACTAGCAGGTCGCAGTAATTCTGCGATTTACAGTTTCACACCGGTTGCCCAGTGGTTATCGCTGAGGGCTGAGTGACAATAAGTCTCCTCAGGTCTTCAGCTAACGTCTCCTCCCTCTTTCGCATATCATGACAGAGCTACAATTCGTTGCAGTACTTATATCTCTTGCACCTTCCTCAGTACCCGTGCAGTTCCCAGTAGTGCTGTGGTCTGTACGGTCTCTATCCTCCCCCTAATCCCGATCTCCTCCAGTCTCTCCCTCAGCGTTCTGGGGACAGTTCCTAGTGCTCCCACTATGACTGGTACTACCCTGGTTTTCATGTTCCACATTTTCTTTAACTCCCTTGCTAGGTCCTGGTATTTTTCCCTTTTTTCAGCCTCCTTCTTTTTTACTCTATGGTCTGCAGGCACAGCCACGTCTACTATTTGGCAGGCCTTCTTTTTTTTGTCTACTATTACTAAGTCCGGCCTTCTTGCCTGGATGAGGTGGTCAGTTTGGATGTCAAAGTCCCACAGTAGTTTGTGGTTGTCATTCTCCAAAACTGCCTCTGGCTTGTGCTGATACCACTTTTCCCCATGGTTGAATCCCATTTGTTTACTTAGTTCCCAGTGTATCATCGTTGCTACTCTATCGTGTCTATGCTTATACTCCTTCTGGGCGAGTTGACTACATTCACTAGTTATGTGGTTTACTGTCTCATCTCTTTCACCGCACATGCGGCATTTGCTGTTTGCCTGTGTTCTGTCGATTTTAGCTTTTATGTAGTTTGTCCTTATGCTTTTGTTTTGGGCTGCCATGATGAGCGATTCTGTTTCTCTCTTAAGGTTTCCCTTTCGTAACCACGTCCATGATTTCTCGTCTGCTATATCTTTTATCTGTCTTTTAAACTCGCCGTACAATTTTTTCCCTTCCCACTTTTCTTTTCTAGTTTGCTGTACCGTTACATTGCTTTCTACTTTGTTTGTTGCACTATCCCTCGCGCTCTTTATGATTTCTTCACTATTTGTTTGCACATATTTATCTAGGACTACTTTAGCTCTCTGGACACAATCTTCTATGCTGATGAGCCCCCTACCACCTTCTTTTCTCTTAACGTATAGTCTATCTGTATCATCCCTAGGGTGTAATGCTTTATGCATCGTCATAAGTTTCCTTGTTCGCCTATCCATTGATTGGAGCTCTTCCTTTGTCCATCCTAGGAATGGTCCTGTATACCTAACTACTGACACAGCCCAGGTGTTCATTCCTTTTATTAGATTTCTGCTATTTAATTTGGTTTCTAATATTTTCCTTATCCTTCTAAGGTATTCCCTCTTAGTTTTCTCCTTCATCTCTTCCCGTTTTATCGTGTCACATTCAAGGACACCTAGGTACTTGTATCGGTCTTGTGCAGTCAATGCCCTAATCTTGTTGTTGTCCGGAAGTTCAATTCCCTCAGTCATTGAAAGCCTTCCTTTATGCATCACCATTATTGCGCATTTTTCTATCCCAAACTCCATTCCTATGTCCTCACTATATTCCCTTACTTCGTTGAACAGAGTCTCAAGCTCTCCCCTGTTTTTCGCAAACAATTTAATATCGTCCATGTACATTAAGTGGTTGACCTTTCCTTTTGTTTTAGAGAAGTGGTATCCTTTGCTGTTTTTCAGGATTCTGTTAAGCGGTATCATTGTTAGAACAAATAACAGTGGGGACAACGAGTCCCCTTGGAAGATCCCCCTTTTTATCCCTACCTCGGCTAGTTTGTCCCCTGCAGCTGTCAAATCTATTATTATTATCATTTCTGTTTTTATTATTGTTGTTGACTGTTGTTATCTCGTCAATTTCCCCTTGCTTCTGCAATTTGAAATTTGTAAAAACAGAAAGTAAATTCGGGATATTCTTATGAAATCAAGTACATGCAATTTTTTCTTCTTTGTTTCAATCCTTCTTTATCTATTACATTCTGTCTTCATATCCCCATCATCATCATCATCATCATCATCATCATCATCTTACCGATTTCTTTCTTTCCTAATTTTTCTTTCTTTTACAGACATCCTAACATTTCGTAAGCTTATCAATCTCGCTTTGGTTTGATATTGAGTTGTGATTCACAAGCCTCGCTTTCGATATTGATCGATGAACAGTTGGCCATTCAGTATCAATTGTGAATTTTCCTGTTATAATACTGCCGTGTTATTATTTCATGGAGGAATAGGAATGAAACAAAATAGAGAGAAAAACAAAGAAAGCATAGTACTATATAAAAAATGATTCGATAAAAGTCTTTATTTTTTTTTCTGCAGGCAAAATATTTAAATTGGCCGCCAATGAGAAATGGGCTTGGCCATTTTGAATGCGTTTTTATGTTAAGGACTGGCGGGAAATGTCGAAACGGCGGTATTTATGGGATAGAAACACGCGAAATGGAAAGATTGAAAAGATCCCAAGAGAGAAATTAAAAGAGAAAGAAAAAGGAGAGGGGGAAAAGACAGGGGAGGGGGATAAAGAAAGATGCTGACCAAAATGGACATAAATACAAAAAGAATGAAAAGTAGAGGAAGGAGGACCAGGAATTATAAATTGAACCCCTAATAGAAAAAATATTTTTCGGAGATGATATTGAAAACAAAATACACACTGACGAGTAAACGTTGAAATTCCCAGCCCTTTAGCTCCATTGGTGCAGCCTGTACGTATTTTAAATACTTATATGTATTCAGTAAGCAAGCCAGACCAGTTTGAAAACTGAAGAAACCTTTTTTGACCGTTTCAGTGACAATGTTGGTTGACGGTTCCTAATAAGAAACAGCATTCCAAGGGAAATTAGGAATCACTGTTACCCATATATGCTCAATTGAAAATTTGGAGAAAGGGGTGATCAATGAATAAGTTTACTTCTCTTGCCTTTTGTTTGGCCATGATCACTAAAAAAAGTCTGAATTTTCAAAAATCATGCAGTTACAATTAAGGGGTCAATTTAGCATTAATTTACATTGCGTATTGAAACCCCAACTAAAAACCTATTCTGGAGGGGAATTTGAAGAGAAAAAACTATTTCCGCTACTCATTGAGAAAGGAGTGTGTGCAAATAACAAGCTTTTACTATGAACGGTAAGGGCTGGGCGAAGTCCTGATAGACAGATAGATACTTACGAACCCATGAATAACCCAGACTTAGCAACAGTCATTAAACAGGTCTGTTGTCGGTAGCAGTGATCAAAAAGTAAGGGTAGTATGAGATAAACGACAGAGAAAAACTCGTCATCACAGAGAATAATTGAACAACCGTAGCGTCGGAATTTGAAGTCATGTAAAAAATTTCATCAGATAATAAATATGGTCAGAATAACATAATTAGCGTTATTCACTAAAAAAACACCTAAAATAAAGTTAAACAAACACCTAGATATATCTACATTCTGGAGAATCCAGATGATATTAACAAACCTGTCAAATTAGGGCGTAGAAAGGACAAAAAGAGTCCTTTTCCCTGAAAGAAACATTTTTAGAAGGCGTTTAGTGGAGTACTGATGCCAATTTTCAACTCAGCTGACAAAACGGTATGGCAAAGATCTCTAGAATACACATAAGCAAACACACAAGCATACTCACAGATAAAAAGGGTAGAACCTGTTGCCACCTTCGGTGGCTATGGTTGTTTGAAATGGAGAGATAATGAAAATATTATGATTGTATGGGAGGGTGTGGAAGGAATGAGAAGGAAAGAAAGAGGGGAAAAAAGAGAGTGTGAAATCGAGAAAGAGAGAAAGGAAAAGAAAATGAGCGATGAAACATAGAAAAAAATGAATGAAAAATAAATGAAAAAGTGAAATGATGAATGAAAAAGGGCTGAGGGGAAGGAAAGGAAATAGAGACAAATAAAAAAGAGTGGGAAGTGAGAGGAAGAGAGAGGAAAAGAAAGAGAGAACGGGTAGAGAGAGAGAGAGAAAGAAAGAAAAAGAGGGTGGAAAGTGGAGGAAGAAAAGTAAAGAAAAAGAGGACGAGATATGAGAGGTAGAAAGAGACAAAGAAGAAAGGGCGGGAGGTGAGAAAAAGAGAGAAACAAAAAAAAGTTAGATGTGAAGTGAGTGAGAGAAAGAGAGAGAGAGAGAGAGAGAGAGATGGAAAAAGTGGAAAGGAGGGGGAAGTGACAGAGAGAGAGAGAGAGAGAGAAAAAAAAAGAACAAGAGGACAGGAAATGCAAAGATGAAAGGTTGAAGAAAAAAAGAAAGAATAATAAGAGTGAAAGGAAAGTTAGTTGATCAGAACGAACTAATAAAAGAAATAAGAGAATGGATAAAGAAGAGAAAAACAAACGTGAAAACAAAGGAACAGCAAAGGAATAAATAGATGAAAAGAAAAAGTTTTAAAAGTTTGTGATTTTGTGCTTTCAACCTGACTTCTGGCCATAGTCTTCATAAAGTGTGTGTGTGTGTGTGTGTGTGTGTGTGTGTGTATGTGTCTATGTGTGTGTTTGAGTGTCTTAGAGCATCATTTATTGATACTTGGATATATTGATAGATTGTCGATTGCAATAGTTTTCTGAAACTGATCAGTACTACAAAAATTGTCAATCTCTCTCTCTTTATATATACATGGAAGGGACTTTTTTTTCCTAAATTGAAATTAAATTCAAAATATTTGAGAAAAAAACATTTTAAACATTTTAGAGGTAGGGAACGTATTCATAATGTAACTGTAGTGCAAAACATGCTCGTTAATATATATATATATATATATATATATATATATATATATATATATATATATATAGAGAGAGAGAGAGAGAGAGAGAGAGAGAGAGAGATTGGGTGTTGTACTTGCTGGATTACACGTTTGTGGGACGGGTACTCATTACTGTAACTATAATATATAACTTAATCCTTACTTCTCGTCCAATATATCTATACATAAAAAGAAAAAAGATAAAAAAGCGCCAGGGGGCATTAGCGAGCAGTGAGAGGGAGAGTAAAAGCAATTAGATTAAAAGAAAGAAGGCAAAAAAAGAAATTAAGAAAGAAAGAGGAAGAAAGAAAGCAGAAAAAGAAAGGAAGAAAGAAAAAGAAAGTAAGAGGACAAATGAAAGAAGAAAGAAAAGAAAAGATAAGAAAGAATGAAAGAAGGAAAGAAAGAAGAAAGAAAGCTGAGGAGTAACAAAAATGTCAGCGAGAAAAAAAGAAAAGAAACGACTTAGCAGATAGGATCAGAAAACAAACATGGTAAGTGAAACTTATGGCGGAAAGAAAGAAATGGTTGAAATACATAGTAAAGCTCGCTGTTAAGCGACATAGAAGAAAGAGATTTAAATGATTTGATAAAGGAAGATCGTCATCGTCATCCATAATTGTGGTCGAAGCCTCGATGCAGCTGCGTCAAGATGGCCACCAACAGATGGCGTCATTGTGAATAAAGTGTCATCTGACACCGGTTTTCATCTCATGGCAGAGATGTGGCCGTCTGCTCTGACAATTCAACGACAATTTCACGCTCATTTGTTCAAGTGAAGCGTCAAACTGAGCCAAATGAACAGGGAGGACACATAAGGAAGAGGTAAATAAACAACAGGTAAAAATGTTTGTTCTTTTTGCCGGCATTTTTTCCCAGTAAAACTCCAGTACGAAGCATTGAGTGGACTTTGTTTTCTTGCCCTAACAGAAATAACAAGAACAATGTTCACCAAAATAAAGGGTATGAACCGATATGCGAAATAGAAATTCCCATACCGTGATTTGGAATCACGACCAGCTTATTGCAAGTCTTACTGACTGAGCTAACTAAATATACTAACGAAAATTTATCATATTGAAATGCAAGGGTTTTTTTTTCGTTTCAATAAGAGAGTACATTGATACAAAAAATGGATGATTTTATATTTGTTATACATACAATACTAAAGCTTCAAGAATCATCTTCAGTCGGAATACAAGTTGGAGAGGAGTTTGACCCTGCAGCAGACAGTCTTATTTTTCTTTCTTTCGTTTATAGAAAAAATTTGAATAAGATCTTGCAATCTCCACATTCACTTCTATTTACACTCATTTTCTGTTTATATCAACCATTCTAATTCCATCAGCTTTTTACGTCTCTATTTTGGAGAGAGTCGATATCTAAAAATATACATAAATGTACACAACTTGAGTGCATCTTATATATATATATATATATATATATATATATATATATATATATATATATATATATATATATATATAGTCTAGAAAGCTTTACAGCTTTAATCACTGAAGACATTAAAAACTTCTTGATTCATTTTTTGTGTTACTTCAGTCACTTATTTCCCAATACCTGTTAACATAATTTATGTAATTCCCTCCAGTATTTTTTTTAATGTTTTACATTTACTTTGTAACGATGGTACTGTATGCAAATTTTCTTTTCTTAGGATCAGCATTTGTTTACCATGTGACCGTTTCGGGGATTAAAAAAATAACAAATATCACACGTTTTACATAATGATGCCCCACAAGGATATATATATATATATATATATATATATATATATATATATATATATATATATATATATATATATATATAAACATAGTAACACTGTCTAGGACGAGCAATGCATTCTCCGTATAACAACGAGTGATCATTTCAAATCGAGTTTCAAATTATATAACGCATTCATAAATATATTCAAATTATTCATCCATTTGTTATATATATATACATTTGTTATATATATATACATATATATACACTGCTGACTGAAATTATCGGCAAAGTGTTAGTTCCTTTGGTTTATGAAAAATAGAATTTTATATATTGCTGCAACTGTGTCTTTCTTCCAGATGGGAACAGTTATCAGGCAGATTAATACACAAGAATAACTTTCAACAAAGCATATTTGGTAATCACTGCAAAATTTCGAAAAATGATGCAAGGTCCTGTATTAATTTCACAAGAAAATATAGACCGAAAAATAAAAAAATTAATGTATAAATAAAAGATATCAATTGATAATTGTTAATATATTATCAATTATTCATTTCCTGTCGAATCTACGTCGGTGATTTCAATCTCGCTATTACAGTTCACGTCATAACATCATTTTAAAGTTTGAGGGAAAAAATACTGTTGCAAATAAACCTGGACGTGATCGGGATAAGAAACTGTCGGCCGGAGCAGGACGCAATCTTCTAAGAACTGTTAAAAACCTAAATATTACAAGAAAGGATCTAATGAATGATTCCGAAACCACAACTGTTGAATCAACAAGAATTACAATTAAAAGAGCTCTGAACAGAGCAGGCCTACAAGTATGCCGATCTCGTAAGACCCCTTTCTCTAAAGTCTAGTCTTTTAAAATCTCGAACAGATTGATAACCTATCTCATCCTGGGAGAATATAGTATTGTCAGAGGAGACAAAATTAGATTTTTCTGTGCATAATGACAGGAGATTTGAAGACTTCAAGGCGAAGTTTTCAATCTGAAGAACCCCGTTCCTCTAATAAAACATGGAGGATGGAGTATCATTCTTTGGGAGTGTTTCTCAGCAAAAAGAACAGGAAGCTTGTTAAGGGTTGATGGTATGATGAAAAAAGAGTATAATTGTAAAACATTGGATGCCACCTCGAGAGTGTCTGTCAGAAGTCTGAAACTGGGTGCAGCTAGAGCCAAACGCATAACAATGATCCAAAACATATTTCTGATATTGTCTGCAAATATCTTCAAGATAAGCATATTGAAGTTTTACATTGACATTCAGAGTCCCGATTTGAATTCTATTTGAAACTCATCAGATGAATTTGACGTGTAAGAGCAAGAAAACCAAGGAGGCTTTAACAACGTGAAGATTAAGCGCATTAAGTCTGGCAAATTATCCTTGTAGATGTTTGTGCTGATTTAGTAAAAGATTAACGAAATGGATTAGGAAAAGTAATAGCTCAAAAAGGATGTACAATTGACTATTAGATTTTTCGTTTCATTAATTTTGGATGACCAAAATTATGTCTTTTTTTGGTTACAATTGCTCAAAATTAAATATCAAAAATCTGTTGTTGTTTTTTAACTGTCTATTTACTTATCTCATACCTATAGCTACCCCTAAATTTTACTATACAATTATCTTTGTAATCATTTCCAATAATTTTTTAAAAAATCAGACTGTGCCAATCATTTCAGTCAGCAAATGCAGAATATATTTTATTTTCTTGAACATCTTAGTCTCCGGTCTATTCTCTACTAGACACTATAAAAATTCTACTACCAAATCATTTTCTGAGATTTTTTTGTCTTTTTCTTATTGATTGTCATAAAACATTTTTTAGTGAATTAATGCATTTAGATTTTGTTCACCCTCTTCAATCTCTCTCCTTCTATACTTTTTCTAATTCCTGCTTTTTGCTTTCTTTCTTTCTCTCTCTCTCTCATTTTCTTCCTTTCTCTATATCTCCACCTCCCAATCGCCCTCTCTCCTTTTGTCTTCCAGTCTCTTTCTCTTTTCTAGTTCACTCTCCTTCAAACCTGTAACTTCTATTCATGCTTCTTCTAATTCTTGCTTCTCTCTCACTTTCGTAATCTTTCTCTCTTTCTTTATTTCTTTCTTCCCCCTTCTCTTTTCCCCAATTTCTTCCCCCTCTCTCTCTCTTTTGCATTTCAATATCTTTCCTACTATTCATGCTTTTCCTAAATATTGTTTCTCTTACTTTCTCTCTCTCCCATTCTTATTGTTTCTATTTCTTTCTCTCCCTCTTTCTTTCCCTTGACTTTCTTTCTCTCTCCCTCTCTCACTTTGTATTTCAATCTCTTTCTTTCTATTCATGCTTTTTCTAATCTGTGCTTCTTTCTTTTTTCCTTTCTTTCTTTCTTTTTTTCTTTTTTTCTTTCTCACATTTTGTCTTTTGATCTCTTTCTCTTCTCTTGTTCATTCTCTTTCAATCACTCTCCTCATCTTAATCAATCTCCTAATCCCTTCTTCTTTCTTTCTTTCTTTCTTTCTTTCTTTCTTTCTTTCTTTCTTCCTTCCTTTCTTTCCTTCCTTCCTTTCTTTCTTTCTCCTTTTCTGCTTCATTCCCCACCTCTCACCCTCACATTTTGTCTCTCTCTCTCTCTCTCTCTCTCTCTCTCTCGTCGTCTCCATCCAATGTCGATGGTCACGCGCTTCTCCGGCCAACTGATCGCTTCAACTTAATCATTATTCTAGAAGCGAGATAACCACCTCTTCGCACAGACCCAAAGCCGATGGTCAGTTGTCTCACTGAATCGGCGTCACTGCCAACGATCAATCACAACTGACCAATTAACAGTCACTAACTGCTGCTAATTTGAGTGGACAGACAAGATTCAATGACCATCTTAGATGGATGGATACAGTGAGAAAGATCCAGTCGACTAATTATGGTATTAGTAAACATAAAAGGTTTACTAATAAATATTTAATAAAAGGTTGTCCGCTCAGATGGAGCAATGGTTTGCCTATCTGCATCACACACAGGAGCTCCCGAGTATGAACGAAGAGTGTGACACTCAGCTGCTAATTGAGTACACTCTCAGTCAGTGGTTCTCAACCCCCTTTCGATTAACTGGATGGAAAATTGAGATAGAGACCCAGTTGAAGCTACTTGGGAGAGGCATGAATCCATTCCTGCACTTTTTCAAAATGTTTGATTCTTTGTATCCTAAAGGACTTTTTTGTTAAAGCGTATTGCAATAATTTAAATGCATTCATTGAATTTCAACTTTGATTTTGGTCGGAAGAAAAGAGCATAGATTCATCTTTTATGTTGTTATTTTGTCATGTTAAATCTGCTTCAAGTACGCAAAAGTAATTTTTACAACTATTCTCTCGTAATTATTACTAGAATTTCAACTTCAAAGAAGATATTTGAATATTCGCAATACACTTTAAAATTCAAACAAACCTGAAAATCAGACCATAGATTCGTTAGTTCTTTTCTCGCGTGAAAATGAAATTAGAAAGTGTCGCCAACTTTACTATTATGTTTACATCTTGAATTGAGTCAAAAAAGATCGACAAACACAGAAACATCTACATACTCAAGAAATATATTTAAAATCTTGGAAATATAAAACTAGTCAGTGTGCAACTCTGGAAAAGCTTATGTACCGTCTGATAAAACCTTTGAATTTGTTATTCAAACTAAGAATTCATTGGGACATAGTTGACGTTAGAAATTCCCATGTCAAAGCGGACAGTTGGATTTAGATTGTGTCCATATTTAATTGTCGTTTTGGGGTTTGTATGAGGGTCAGGAATATTGCTATCTAAGAAAAATGGGTTTTATTGTCAGGGTTAGGGTTAAATTCTATAAAAATACTGCCAAATTGTCTTAGCAACAGACAGAAAAAGAAAATTTCATCGATGTCACCTACGACAAATGGAAAGCAAGGGTACAGTTTAGCATTATAGCTACATTGTATTTTTTTTAACGAACTCTCATAGAATCTTTGAATATTTATTTTCTCCAGACAGATAAATTTCCCCAAAATTTAAAGGTCTTAAAAATTGAAAGCACATGGAATGAAATTTTTAAAAAGTAAAATTTTCCATCGGGTTTCAATCTCGGTCCGTCGATTGCATTCAACTCGTTTCTAAACACTGATGAAACATTGCTTTCATAGATTTCTTTGGCAATAACATTTGCTTTTTTCATCTGAAGAACATACATACATACATACATACATACATATGCACTTCATAATATATATATATATATATATATATATATATATATATATATATATATATATATATGTTCGTTTATTTTATCAATATTATTTATCTATGATGAATATCACTTATTTTATTACTCCAAATTAAAAGAAAGGTTAATTATCTTTTTAAAGATCTTCTGAATAGCCATTTTTGATATCCAGACGCAACTAAAAACACCTAGATTTTTGCTGATAAACATCTAAATTAGATCCACTAAGCAAGACATGTACTTGACTTCTCGCTTTGTCAGTCTGTGACGGGAATGAATGCTAGAGATTTGGGTGCATCTGAAAGAAATTCTGCGGATATACTTACTGATATCTTGACAAAATATCTCGTCATTGACATGCCACGATGATTGACGAAAAAGAGTGGTTGAATTAGCACTTGGGCAAATTACTCTCCCATGATTATCTTATATTACCAGGCAGTAGCAGCAAAAAGCTGTTACCACCATAATCAAACTTGACAGACTTCAGTCGTTGTATCTAAACCGAAATATATCCTGTCGTTTGGTCTAGAGGTGACAAAATCACAAGAAAATATGCAGATATAAAGGGTTTAACACTCCTGCCTTTAAAAGGTTAAGATAACACTTCAAATAATTCCCGTGGGGTTAACAAATGACTCAAAACCCCTAGAATTGGAAAACATCGAATATATGACTTGGGATTTTGTTAGAATAATCGTGGCAACCAACATATTGCGTAGCAGACGATAACATCCATTAATTTATACATCGGAACATCTGAGTGAGATATACGGAGAAAGGGAGAAAAAAAGAAAGGATGAAAGACAGCAGAGAGTGAAGGGAAAAAAAGGACGACAGGAAACAATAAGCAATTAAAAAGATTTTTTTTTAAATTGATAAAATCGATAGATTTAAAAATGGTGTCTCATTTGCTATATACGAATTGATATACACTTAGTTACTACAACCGAATAGTATCCAAGTGTGTCTCTATTTGTCTCTTTTTCTTTTTCACTCTCTTTTTCTATCTTTCCTTCTTCCCCCCTCTCTCTCTTCCTTTCTCTCTGTCGCTTTTTCTCGCTTACATACGATTTTATTTCCAAATACACTGTAACAGACGCTGGTAACGTCAAGAAATTATGTCACAAAACGGGCACAAATAATGGGTCCATTTCAAGATGAATTTTCATTGTAAAGCAAACTCCCCTCGAGCCCACCATCAAGAGAACTATAACATATTTTGAAGGCTAATTCTCAAATCACATTTGGTACACAAAAAAAGCCATGAGTTTATTTTGAGTAATTGTTGTGGTTGGCTGACATATACAGGAAGATAGGCATCTGGTGCATTATTATGTAATGTACGTTCCATTGACATTTTATATTGTCAAAGCCAAGTCCAAGTCCGAGGCTGGAGTTGTCTTTGTTTTTCTACCGTAACAACAAGAATAACACTCACCTAAATTTGGAGAGTAAACTCTTCATTGTTTTTCTGTACCGTCCTAATGTATAAAACCAACATTTCCCAAACATGATTGGAAATAATGACCAAGTGGTTGCTAGGCGACATATCAACGAAAAAATTATGTTCCAAATACACAAAGGCTTATTCCATTTTTAAAAGATAAATGCAAATATACTAAAAAATTTCATATTTGTTTATCATTACATATGTATTGAGAAATGGACATATTTGGCCCGACAGAATGAATTATGAAATACAAACTTATTTGGAATAATCTCCCATCATTACACGATCAATATATCACTCAATTTAGACAAGGCAAATCGAATAAATAACCAGAGAGAATGGGGCTGCAGCAGTAATCGAACCTGCCATCGATAGTGAAGTCGCCATATAGAAAAATATTTATGTCTTGGACGAAAAAAAAATGATGCTGAAGACAAACTAGAGGACCAGTTTAGCATAAACTTACATCGTAAATTGAAAGACTCGGAAGCGTTTTTTCGGGTAATAAGGGGTTGTTTTTTTTCAAATTTCTACCCTCTTGTTCTATTGATGTAGCTTGCGTTCGTGACTCATACATCGCCACCCATCCATCCAGCCAGAATCACCTAAAAACTAAAGAAACCTATGTTGATATTTTAGTGACAGTTTATGTTGATGGTTTTCAATATCATTTGAAAAAATAACACACACGTTTTTCCTTTAAAATTCTTGGAGGAGGGAAAGTGTCTTGTGGGCCCCTAAATTCTGTCCAACTCTTAAACTGGAGACGGCTTTGTTCTCCTATCGTAACAAAAAAAACAAGAACAATCCTCACCAAAAGGAGAGGAGTGGACTGTTTTGTAAAATCCAAATTCCCCTAACATGATTTTAACTCTCGATCATCTGATTACTAGGAGGCTCTCTTGCTGACTGAGCTCAGTTGACAGATAGATCATTCTGAAAATTCCATACAGATACACACGAGCTTTTAATAAATTAACTCATTTATACAAAAAAATATTATTTTTTCATTTATTATATATAATGCAAAAGTTGCAGTAATCATCTTCAGAATAGAAGTAGTGATGGAGTTTTCCTCTTTGTGCAACCATTGCCCCTGTTCCGACAATCTTCTCTCCCTTTCTCTATCAGCATTTGGTCAGCCCCTTATTAAAATCTCTACTTCCACGTTTTGCCTCGTTCATCTCTAATCACAAAAGTTTTATTCAATAAACATCAAAATGATGCACAATACCATCGATACAATGTCACAGGGACAATAATTGCTCGCTCCTATCTTCGTCTCTTGTCAATTCTATATTTCTCTCTTGAATCGTTTCTCATCTTTCCACAATTTCATTAACATCACTATCAGCCTTCAAACGTCCGTCGGAGGACATGGATCTCCCCCAAGATTCACCAGCCAATACGTTCTGAACTAGTTCATCACGCTATCTTATTTTTGCCGGCCACAGTTTCGCATATGGTATCTGGGGGTTGACTTTGTATGTGATTCGTGATGTTTCCCAATTTACCTTTCCCTTTTCTTTCTTTTCTTAGCTCATTTTTTATCCCATCTCCTCTCTATCACAACATATCTCTCCCTCCTTCGTTATAGCACGGTTTGCACTATAACGCAGGTGTACGGTGAGCAAAAATAGCAGGATCTAGGTCTAAAATCGATAGATTTATCCAACAATAAATGACTACAGTTTATTTTCTTCTTTTCTCTTTCTTTATGGTTTTTTTTCTCTCGCTATTCTCCCCTCTTTTAATTTCTTTGTCCCTTTCTTCTCCCTCTCGTTTCATCCTTTGGCCACAGACGCATCTTTCAATTCCTTTTCGGTCTGCCATTTCCAAACACTTCCCACACATCCCTCCTTCATCTACATCTTCTCTTTCATCTTCTGTGCTCATAACAATCTATCTTCTTTCTCTTTGTGTGCCATGTCTCTTCAGAACGAGGGCGATTATGACTCTCCACAGCCTCCTTTCCATCGTCGCTCTTAGCAACTCCTACTCTCCTAAGCCTCCAGGTAATCTCTCTCCCATACACCGAAAACCCATTCTAGAAGGGTACTCGCTCCCTACGTGTGTCTCTTTTGTGTTCTATGCACTTTGTGAGCGTCAAGTTTTCCACTTTTCATCACACCAATAGTACCAAAAATACTGGTGCTGTCCACAAAGGAAGCGTATGGAAAGCATTAAGTAGCATCCCAATTTACGAATATTGAGAACCATGCAATGTGCTCATGAAAGAATCATGCTTGGCCTCACATAGAAAGACTACAAGACGGCACAGTACACCTGGGAAAAGACAAGAGTCAGGGATATCATAGAATCCATTAAAAATCTCAAATGTCAGAGGGCTGGCCATGCTGTAAGAATGGCAGACAACCGATGGATATCGCGACTCACGATATGGATCCTGAGAGATCAGATGCGCAACCGAGGCCAGCAGAATATTAGATGGAGAGACGAGCTAGACAAGTTCAGGAAGTACTGGCTCTGCGACGCCCATGATAGAGAAGTGTGGCAAATCCTGGGGAAGTTCTATGTCCAACGACGGACGTTAAAAGACATGATGATGATGATGATGATGATGATGATGATGATGATGATGATGATGATGAAGTAGCATCCAAATGATTAGTCGGCCATTATGAAATGCATTCGTGGCTGGCTTCGACCAGCGAGCGATTCTATTGACAAGAGGCAAGCTAACAAAGTGGAAAGTATAATAATAGTGACGAGAAATCTGCTGACAGTCACAACAGAATTAACAATATTCTTCTTCGTTTGGCAAAGGGATTTCCGACTAAGAGAGGGCACGATTGCTTTCATCTCTTTCATAAAGAATAAATAGTAACTAAGATAAATTAAGATCATCTGGGATTGGAAATAAATCAATCGGGTAATTTGGGGAGTTATCAGCTGAAATACAGAGAAGAATTTAGGAAAAATGTGGGTTGCAAATGTTTCTCGATACTGATAAGCGTATATTTTGTTTTTATTGAGTTTCGTACTTTTTTATCCCTTCAGTTAATGTGTAAATTAATAATGAATAAGTATTTTTAATGTATATTGTAAACGTAGATGTCCATCAAAGCAGTATCTAATAAATGAATAAGATGTACTTAACAGCTTTTCTTTCTTTTCACTCACATCTTTCTTTTGATGCTTCTTCTTTTATCATATCTTTCTTTTTTCAAAGATTGTTCTTTTCTTATGATAGGCTCAAGACTTCCTTCTTGTCTTAGCTTTTTTCTTTTTCATTCATAGTTTCATTTTCCTGAAAGAGAGAGAGGGTGAGAGAATTAGAGAGAGATAGAAAGAAAGAGAAAAAGAAAGAGAAGAAAGAGGAAGAGGAAGAGAGGAAAGAGAAAGGAAAAGAAAACGATTTTTTTTTCTGATTGCTGATTTTGCAAAAGTAAGACAACCGATGGACATCACGTCTCACAACATGGATTTCCAGAGATCACATAGAAGAAACTGAGGCCGACAGAACATCAGACGGAGAGATGAACTAGACGAATTCAGGAAATATTGGCTCTGCAACGCCCATGATAGAGAATTATGGCAAATCCCGGGGAAGGTCTATGTCCAACGATGGACGTTAAAAGACTGCTACTGCTGCTGCTGCTGCTGCTGCTGATGATGATGATGATGCGTAAACAAGAATGGCGTCTCTCATTTCCGAAACACAACAGTCGGCTGAGTTTTGATGTAAGAGAGCTATAAGGGAAGGAAAGAGAACAAAAGTAAAAAGAGGAGAATGAATGCAGAGATAAGTGTTGTGGGTGGGTGAGAGTGAATATAAAAAGGGAGAAGGATGTCAAAAGAAATTGTTCGAATTAGAAGAAAGTGGTATTGATAAGAGAATGGAAAAGAAAAAGTGACAAATTCGAATAGATGAGAAAAAGAATGAAAAAAGAAAAACGAAACAAAAAAGAGGGGATAGTAAGGTAAAAAGATCTTTAAAATTTTCAACAGGTCTGGTTAGTCACTCAATAGAGACTGCCACGTGACCAGCGTCTTTTTGCAGATGTTGCAATGGGTGTGATCCGTTGAGAATTGGAAAAAAGGTCGATTGATGAATGAGTTACTTCTCTCGCCATTTTTTTAATCACTAAAAAGTCCGAATATATGAAAGCAAAAAACAACAAATAACAAACAACAAAACACAATCGTGAACGCAAACTAGGGACAGATTTAGCAAATTTATGCGGGGCTTGGACACGTATGTGTGTGTGTCAGAATATGTATCAACCTTTTTTGCCTTGAGAAGATATCAAGAAAATGGACGAAATGCCAGAAATAAAATTCCAATAATCTGATAACAGAACATCCAATTTTGTTATCCTTCTCTCATATAGTTGGATTAACCATAATCCATACCAATATATATTCATGGATACATACAAATGTCAGAATACATGAATAGCCTAAACCAAGCAAAGGCGTTTAAACTGGTCTTTTGTTGGTAGTAGTGATTAATAGCAAAAACAACAACAACAACAATGTTGACAACGCTGTCTTTTAGTCGTCTCGGTGAACCTGTCAGAAACATCCAAACGAATTGCTGCTCTTTTAACTATAACAGATGGTGAAGTGACCAGGGATCGAACCAAGGCCATTTCAAACTAGCCACGCCCATTCTTCCTTTCCAGTCGTTCAATTAATTAGACAAAACTCCGTTTATAACCCATATCTTTGGATTTAATTCGTTTCTCTTCTTATCGACTTTCTCCTCCTTGATTTTTGTGACGTTTCTTCTTTAACCAAATAGAACTATTTCCTTCTTTATCTATGTTTCTTCTCATTATGTTTTCCTTCCCTACACCTTGGTCTTAACACATCAAGCGTTCTTTTCTTTCTTTTCTTACCTGTATCAACGAAATTGAAGACTTGGTTAAATTTCAGAGGTATTTTTCCACACATTTATACGTACGTTCACTATTATACACAAGTTCTCAATGAATTTGAATTAAATCCTATGGAAGGTTCGCCTATAGGCTACGGAAAAAACTGATTAAACTTTGGAGCAGACCCATGCTCAGTTACCTCCCAAACGTCGTAGTTATAAGTCCAAATCACATAATATTGCCAAAATATCAGTCCACATGATATTTCCAAAAGTTCTCGGAAGATTTCAATTACATTCAGTAAAATAGTGGACAATAGGCAGTGAAAAAAGTGATTAAATTTTGGGGCAAATCGATGAAACAATTACCCCCCCCCCAACGACAATGGCGTTGGAAAAGGTATGCACTCTCTAAATGCTTTCCAGTTCCTAATTTCTTTCGCTCCCGTGATCCCTCACCCCCTCTCTCTCTCTTTCTCACTCTCCCTCCCCCCTCTCTCTCTCTCTCTCTCTCTCTCTCTCTCTCTCTCTCTTATTCCTTATTAATTTATTCTCTTTTTCCCACCGCTATTTATCATTGCAATTCGATAATTTTCCTCCCTCTCTCTTTGTCTTTTATTTTCATTTCATCTTCGCTGAATGACCGTAGCCACCAAAGGTTGTAATGTGTTCAATTCCGTTTTACATTTGCCTGTGTTTGTTGATGTGTTTGTGTGTTCGAGCGCTCCTGGTCACACTGTTTTGTCTACAGACTTGAAAAATTGCGTCAATACCCCTCTAAACCCCTTCTAAAGAATTTTTTTTTTTCATTTTTCGAAATCTTTCTAGGCCTTTTGGGGGCTTCATTGTGACGGGTCTATTGATAACATCTAGATTCTTGAAAAGCTAGATGTTTTTAGATATCTTGAACTCTATTTTAGGTGCTTTCCTGTGGGAGGTGCAGTGATGTCATAAATAGGATTTATTCTAACCATATTTATTCTTTGATGGAATTTTTTTACGTAACTTTAAATTTTTACGCAACGGTTGTACAATTATTGACTGTGATGACGAGTTTCAATTTATCTCCATTCTTTTTGAACACCTTTTTTCCTTTGATAGAATTTTTCATCTTTTGAGGCACCCTCTGTTTTTTTCTTCTTCTCTCTCTATTAGCCTATAATAATGGCGTAACATCTGTTATTGTTATTTTATATGCTCCACCCGTAAGAGGAAGGTATTGTCACTGAGGTATTGTCGTCTCCTTCTTCAGATGATTTCCTGCAAGAAGTGAAAAGGATTTGTTCTCTCTCTCTTTTCAATTATTCTTTCTTTTGATATTTTCTGTTTTAAGTTTCGCCACATTCTTTCTCTTTTTTCATTTTTTTTTATTCAAATTTATTTTCATGTTTCCATTTTTCTTCTTCCTTCCTTCATTCGTTCCTTTTTTTCATAGTCTTTGTGTTTTTTCCATCTTATAAAAAACCTTTTACCTTCCTCCCAACTTTCCTTCGTTCCTCTTTCGAATTCCTTTGTCCTCCCTCCCCCAACCTTTTTCCTTTGTTTTTACCTACATCATTCATTTGTTTAAGTCACACACATATATCAAATCTATGCTAATTGAACTGTAGCCATCAAACATGGCTAAAAGTTTTATCTTTCGGTGCACGTTTTTTTTTTTGTATGTTCATAGGCTCCTGGCCATACCGTTTTGTTTATAGACTTAAAAATTGGAATCAGTACCCTACAAAAAAGCCTCTTTTTTTTACCATTTCAGGTCTTTATTTTGATGGAATTATTGATAACATCCAGATTCTCCAGAATGATATTCAACTGAAAATTTAATCATTTCAAATATGTATTGTTTTACCTAGAGTCTACATAAAGCTCCTGGAAATCATACAAGAACTAGATATGAATTCTAATAATGACAATCACTGGCGTTTTCTACCAGAAAACATCTAAAAATGAAAGGAAAAACCTCCAAGAACATCTAGATTCTTGTGAATCAAGATGTTTTTGATAAACCCTCTGAAATAAGGCCGCCCAAAAAGTCAAAAAAACTTTCTCAAAAATATTGAAAAGAACATTTTTAGAAAGGGTCTAGTTGAGTTCTGATGCTGGAATACACAAACACACAGACACATATAATAAAGGATAGAACTTTTACCCCCCCCCTCTGCTGGCTACGGTTTTCTCGATTCTACATTTCATTTTACAAATATGAGTTCAAACATTGAAAAGCCACAACGAGGTAGTTATGTTTATCATTTCCGAAACTTACCAAGTCGTTAGGATCCACTCTTGGCCCTGCTGAAGAACCGATGTAATGCTAAAGAATCTTATCTGCCTTGTTATTTTACCGATAGCTGGTGGAGAATAGATTCATATCTTTCCCAGGGGTAATAGAGTCGAATGAAAAACAGCCCTGACTGTAGATTAATAAATATATATATATATATATATATATATATATATATATATATATATATATATATATATATATATATATATATATATATATATATATATATATATATATATATATATATATGCAAAAAAGTTTACTATCTTATGTTCTTGTAGTAGTTTTAATTGCAAAATAAAGAAAAAACACGTGAAAATAATCTCATGTCTTCTACCATTTAGTAGTGAGGTCACCAGGTTAGAATGGAAGAGGTGAATAGATGTGACTAAACATGAATTTTTAGTTGATGGCCCTCCTGCAAAACCTGTTTGTTTTGACACGTTCAACTGAAAGCAGGAAAACATGATGTCGCCAAAAAGTTCTGAATGAAGCCATCTTGTAGCATATTTGCAATTTGACTGAACAAACCTCAAGGGAAGGGTTGAATGCTTGCACACACACAAACCAATCAATCAATCAATCAATATATATATATATATATAGAGAGAGAGAGATAGAGAGATAAAGAGAGAGGGGGGAGAGAGCTCATTTACACATCTGTAAGCTTATATCTATATATGTACACTGATATATATGTGTGTGGGTGTGTGAGAGAGAGAGAGGGGGCTAGGAGTAGGACAAACCTGAAAAAAACACTTCACTAGAAAAGAGTGGCTTAATTAGCCATTAACATCCAAAAAAATCAATGACCTTACATCCGTCATTGGAGGATTTAGAAAAAGTATTTGTCTAGCAATTAACCTGGTATATTGCTGCCGGTGATTATGGCGATTATGATGATATATGTTTGCTATATGGTGTTATATATATATATATATATATATATATATATATATATATATATATATATATATATATATATATATATATAAAGCATACACAGGTATACATCCAGTAATATGTACACATGCACACGTGCAGGAACATACATACACGAACACACGCATACTTACTTTCATACTAATTACAAACTGGCATACTTTAAACACACAAGTACACAAACATACTCACACAAACACACTCAAACACACTCAAACACACACACACACACACACACACATACACACACACACACATATATATATATATATATATATATATATATATATATATATATATATATATATATATATATATATATATATAAATATACATATATAAGTGTGTGCATGACTGCGTGAGGTTTCAGTTTAAGATGTGGATAATATTTCCAATGTCTTTTTTGTTAAAAGTTCGCTTGTTTTTTTCATTCATCTACTTGTATATTTTTTTTCCTCATGACCAATTTCTCCTCATCTCGAGGGAATTTTAGCAAAATTCGCCTTTCTGTTATTTATTTAAGTTTCATTCCCATTATTTCCCTCTCCTCTCGCACAATCTCCATCTCACCTTTTTTTGCTTTTTTTACTTTCACTTTCACTTTCATTTTTTCACAGAAACAAAATTGTTCAGACTCGGAAATGTACTTCTTTTAATTGACAAACTAAAAGGAAAACAGGTCTGGTTAATCACTCAATAGAAATTGTCGCAGGTCCTACGTCTTTTGGCAGTATGGCCTGTTGGAGTGGTCAATCGAAAATTGGGAAAAGTGATCAATGAATAAGTTACCTCTTTCTTTTTTTTTTCCTTGGCATTTTATCACTAAAAGTCTGAATTTTCAAACAACAGCAAAAAAAGCATGAATGCTGCTGGACACTAACTAAACATGGAAATTGAACCCATTGCTGAGAATATATATTCAGTGGAAAGCGATTTAAAAAAAAGATTAAAACTTTTTTCTAGACATAATAACGAGTAAATACTGAAATTCTTCGCCTCTTGTTACATTAAGGTGGTCTGTACACGAGACACATTTATACATAGCCTGCCAGCCAGCTAGACTAACTTAAAAAACTATGTTGACAGTTTGGGTTGACAGTTTCTAACAACAAACAAAACCTCTGATTTCCATTATCCAAGCAGATTTTTTTTTTGCTTAACTTTATCTCCTGTTTTTTTTTTTTTGTCCGTCCAAGTCGAATAATTTGTATACTTTTTGTCCTGTTTTCCTTACCACCTTTACAATATATGTTTCACTTTATCTTCTCATCAACCAGATGACACCAGTAAATGTCCCCAGTCACGAAGGAACACTGCTGCAGTCATTTGACTTTTGGGGGGGGCAGTACACTCATCTCAAATTGAAGTTTCAAGAAACACATTTATATTTCTCCTCAAATCATTAGACTGGGTTTGGCTACTCTATATGAGTGCTAATATGGTTAGTTTTCTTAAAATAACATATATTAGCGTAAAATAATGGGAGGTAATCGGTTTATTGCGAGATAGCTGCTATCAGTTGTGATTACTTATTCTCTTCTCGTATCAAGGTGAAAAGCCAATACTATTATATTTCCATTATCTATTTCCACTATTATTATTATCATTATTATTATCGATGTTGTTGTCATTATTATTATCATTATTATTATTATTATTATTATTATTATTATTATTATTATTATTATTATTATTATTATTATCGATGTTGTTGTTATTATTGTTATTATTATTATTATTATTATTATTATTATTATTATTATTATTATTGATTTTGTTGTCATTATTATTGTTGATGTTGTCATTATCATTGATGCTGTTGTCATTACTATTATTATTATTATTATTGATATTATCGTCATTATTATTATGATTGGTGTTGTTGTCATTACTATTGTTGATGTTGTTGTCATTAATATTATTATATTTGATGCTGTCATTAAGCCAATACTATTATATTTCCATTATCTATTTCCACTATTATCATTATCATTATTATTATCGATGTTGTTGTCATTATTATTATTATTATTATTATTATTATTATTATTATTATTATTATTATTATTATTATTATTATTATTATAATTATTATAATAAATGTTTTTCTTTTGATGTCTGGTTGTATTCATTGCACACCGAGTTTCAGCTAGAAACTTAGGGCAGGCAACGATATATGCACTATTTTTTTTTCAAACAAACAAGGGTCAATATAAGATGTGACTCAAGAAACAGTATATATTTGTATAAAAGGCAAGATATTTCCATAGACTGTGACTTTTTAAAGAATTTAGGCGATGCTTGTATGGATAATTTTCCGTATTTATATATGTATACATAGTTGTTATATGCTTCTGATTTCTGCTCTGTCGATAACTACAACTGGGCCCTAACCAGAGACCCGAGGCGAGAGACGTTGTGAATATGCTGTCTTTTCTCTAGAAGAGAGATCAACAATTTTGGCTGGAATCAACAAAGTGGTTTTTAAGAATTAGATTAATTACAAAGGTAAAATCGATGATACTCTTCTTACGATATGGTCCATATTAAACCTACCTAATCCTAAGCACTAAACCAAATTGTAAACTAAATCTATATATTCAATTAAATTTTAAGTATATTTTAAAGTTCTCTGCTTTCATTTGAAAATGATTTTTTTTGAAAAATAAATTCTCATATAAAGTTAAAGAAGTGGAAAAATCTATGTCACGAGAAAATTTTATTTCTTTTATGAAAAAAATAATACTGTTCTTCGGTCCCCAGACAAACATTGTGAAACCAAAACAAACGCGGAAACGTATTGAATTTAACACGGAAAAGGTTACAACCGCCAATAATAACAATGATAATGATTATGCTATTATGGGATAATTTTGCTGTGAAATAGTAATTATGTTCATAATAGGAACAATAATGAAAATGATGATTTCAATATCAATAATAATGACGAATAATGATGATGGTGCTGATGATGATAGTAAGAAAACTTCCTGAATAACAATTTAACAACTGCACTAATTCGCTAGTCATTGGTCAACAAAATTGAACTTTTTCTCATCATGGTGTCATTTCTTAGACCAGTTTTCGATGCAGACTATGAATTTTGAGTCCGTTCCACACTAGCACAAGCAAATGTTCTGTTTTCACTTCTAATGTATATGAAGCAATATAAGACGAAGGTTGAACGAAAGCAAGATTTGTATCAGTCAGAACAATTCAATAGAGCACATAAGGGTTCAAAAGCTCAACATTTTTAGGTTGTCCTTCTGCATAGTATTTTCTTTGCATGTCCAATACATAGTAATTTTGATTTTCACAATATTTTATACATAGTAATTTTGATTTTCACAATATTTCATTCATTGTAATTTTGATCTTCACAATATTTTATACATTGTCATTTTGATTTTTACAATATCTTATACATAGTAATTTTGATTTTCACAATATTTTATACATAGTAATTTTGATTTTCACAATATTTCGTACAAAGAAATTTTGATTTTTACTATATTTTATACATTGTTATTTGATTTTCACAATGTCTTATAAATAGAAATTTTGATTTTTACAATACAGTACCCCAAAACGCATGCCTCATGAAACTTTGATGCTGACCAGTGTGATAAGGGAGAATCAGTCACCTTTGGAGCTGAAACAGGGAATTTAACCAAACGATTAACCCTCAAACTGAGAACTATGCAAATTGAACGGAGGAGAACTATACTCGAATTACATGGTGATTACAAGACAGCAACATATATTAGAGAAAAAAAACAGGATATATAGAATCCATTAGAAACGCAAATGGCGATGGGATGGTCATATTGCATGAATGTTTGATATCTCCTGGATATCGCAACTCACAATATGGATCCCAAGAAATAATATGCGGAACTATGACCGACAAAAAATAAGTCGGCTTCATAAAATGATCAAGTTCAGAAAGTATATGCTTCGCGATGCCCATGATAGAGACGTTTTGCGAATCTTAGGGAAGATGTATGTCCAACGACGGGTGCTAAAAGACCGCTGCTGCTGCATACATAATTCATTTCGATCATCATCTTCTATTATACGTACATGATATACACCGAAGCTGTACGTCGAGGGCTCTAACCACAGACTTCACAAGCTTTGTTTACTGTTATCTTCGAGGGCAGTATCAATATTTCACTGCCGGATTAAGTCATTGGTTTAGACATGTGTCCATGTGCACACATGTCACCCAAGGCAAGACGATCTCATTTTATTTTATTTTTCTTCCCAAACACGACCAGTGCTACGTATGGCGCCTCGGCTCCCTTTTTAAACTGGGACACGTGTCGACCAACGCCGAATGAATTTCGTAAACGTTGGTACGGTGCTTTTGGCTGGAAATCCTAATGACACGTGACAACCTGTCAAGCCTCGATTTCGTTTTAGCACATATCATGCCTGACTGAGTTTCAACAGAAAAAGGGAACGATTTTGGTTACTGATATATATTTTTTCTTCTAGTTTCCTGGGATACTTCTGTAGGCTATCTGTATTTCTATTGGCCAGAGACAAAAATGGAAGGAAAATTTGATACAAATCATAAATAAAAGGCATATGTTATTATTATTATTATTATTATTATTATTATTATTATTATTATTATTATTATTATTATTATTATTATTATTATTACGTGGGCGTAGTTCGATGCACTTCGACGGAGGCCAGTGAAAATATTTGCAGCTGATTACAGAGAAAAATACTAAAAATTCAACCATTCGTCAATAGTAGTTGATTATTTTTTTAGTTATTATCTAATTAAATTTAATTAGATGAAAATTAAGAAGATAAAAATTATCAACCACTTTTAATAAAAGTGATTTCTTTTCAGGTGATTTCTTTCCCAAACTTTTAGTACATTGCTCTATACTATATGAATAATTAATTGAGCATTTTTTAATTTTAATTGATAAAAATGATTAAGTTTAAAAATTCAATTACTCTGCTTTGTTTATTAATTAAAAAAATGAGATTGTATTTTGGATATTTCATGTGGGCGAGAGCCCTATAAACTACATGCAGTATGACATTAGCTATATATCAGAATCATAGCAGAAAGGTAGAAGGGTTTAATCAAGCCTGCTGAGGTGGGGGTATGGTAATATAACTGTTTTGTTTTTAAATCCGCGAAACGGTTACATGGTATACAACTTATGGCCCCAACAAGAAAAAAATAGGGCTAGTATCATAATATCTACTTCTCTGTAAGCATAAAAATCACTGAAAAAAATCACATAAGTTACAGGTACTGGGGATTTAATATATATATATATGTGCGTGCGTAGGGGCTGTCGTTTATACTAAAGTTATCTTTTATTCATACGAATTCATAGCATCATTATTCAACCATCAAAATATTTTCTACGGTCTTCCATGATTTAACGCCACCTTTCAACTGAATCGGGTTCCATTATTGAAAATAGAATTGAAAAAAAAAACGATTCTGGTTTTGATTTTATAAATTCTCCGAATTTTTTTTCTGTAGCTTAAATTAAAAAAAAAAACAAGTTAAATGAAAAAAAAATGGACTGTTCAATTTTTTTTTTTCAGTGTCGAAGCCGCGCTGCAATATTACTAGTTTGTTTTATAATTGATTCATATAACCTCAATCCTAACCCCGACCCTATGCATTAACTCTAAACACCATCCCTAACATTAAACACTATCCCTAAACACTAATCTCAAGTTTAATAAAATGCATTTTTAATGGTCAAGTTTTCAGCGTCAATTTGAAAATAATTTTTTTAAAGAATGTAAATTCGCAGATAAAGTTTAAACGATGTAAAAAAAACTGTGATCATAGAACATTTCTTAATTCGTGAGAAAAAAAATGCAGTTCTGAAGTCCACAATCTTATATAGCGCGGCTGAATTCAGATGAGTCAAATCTTCGCACTTATCTTTGCATGCGTCTCGCTCTTTTGTTAGAGAGTTTTTTTCTTAATTTTTCAAAATTTTGATTTGTTGTTTTCAACAAATCAACATATTTCAACGTATTATCATATCCTTTTTTTAAGCGCTTCACTGTTTTAGCTTCTATTATTTCTGGATCTTGGTCCATTAATTTGTTCCAATTGTTGACAACTTTTCGTTTTTTCTGCAATATCCTCCGTACATTATTTTTATTGATTATAAAGAATTTCTTAGTTGTCACTGACTTCAATTATTCAAATATGTTTTCATCATGTCTCCTCTGCGGTTTTTTTCTCTAATGGTGGTAGTTTTGATTTTTTAAGTCTTTTATTATAAAGGAGTTTATTTTTTTAGTTCTGAGAAGTTTTCTTACTCTTCTCTGAAAATTTTCCAACTCTTTCATATCGTTTGTGCAACGTTTTTTTTACAACGCAGAAATGTTTTGAATTTAATGTAGAAATCGCCTTTTCTCATTTTTAACTTGCTGGAACTGTCGACTGAACAACACTGAGAGTTGCATGGAACAATAAAAGGGATTGCTAGCCAAGAACAAACCAGGGAAATACGGTCTCTATGGAAGAACTTCCTAAGGCTGCTCTGTGATCATTCGATGTGCCGAATCTTCAACGGTTTATTCAGCTAAATCATGGGTCGATTTCCTTTCATAAATGAAGTCTATTCCTATTGAGGATCATTACTGCAACTTTATATATATATATATATATATATATATATATATATATATATATATATATATACACACAAACATACGCATATATATATATATATGAGAGAGAGAGAGAGAGAGAGAGAGAGAGAGAGAGAGAAAGACAGACTGGCTGATAGACAGACTGGCTGATAGACAGACTGACAGAACGAAGCCCTACACACCAGGATGACCCTAAAAGATTGGATTCCAATTTTTTCTTCTAAAGCGAAGCATCTGATGGTGAATTCATTTTCCACAGAAAACCTTAAACTACTGAATGGTACACACACACACACACAGAGACAGAGCACACGCGCACACACACACACACACACACACATACACATACAATACAAGCGCCACTGAAGATGGGAATACCTTCCGAAATATGTTTAGCTTCAAAATTAATTAATTTATGGATAAACTAATTTATAAGCAAGGTTTCCATACACTTTCACGCCTGAGTCTCTCTTACTTCCTATTGTTCACATTATATATATATATATATATATATATATATATATATATATATATATATATATATATATATGTATATAATTTTTTTTTTAGATGTACCTTTTTTGTATAAATGAACTTATCCATTAGAATGAAATGATCCCGTGCGTATGTGTATGAAAAATTTCATGGATATTCAAGATTAGTCAATTTAGCTCAGTCAATAAGATAGCCTCCGGCAAACATTTGATCGTGAGTTCAAATCACGATACAGGCATGCTAATTTTACACATCAGTTTACACTCCTAATTTTGGTGAGGATTGTTTTTATTGTCATGGTAGAGTTTTTAAGTTGGACAATGGTTTTCTTCAGCACATTACATTTAAATTGATATCAAGGCTATCCTGAATCTGACCACGTTTTTCTTCGAATGGGAAGTTCAAGTCTTCAAACGCTAATTTAATATTCAAAAGATGGCGTCGGTAACTTTCAAATCAATCTGATCCATGAATACTAGATAATCCCCGTGTAAAAATTCTTGTTTGAATTTAGATTTTTTGGAAAAGAAACTGACCCCATTGTTCGAAATTGTGAGAAAATTAGAGGTTTCTCCCAATTTTAATTCCTTTAAAAGTCTCAACTCAGCTCAAGTTGTTTTAAAGGTTGATCGGACGTAACGTCTCAAGAGTTTATACGACGTAATCTTCATTGTTATGTCATTGTAAGAAGGTAAATTTATCAATGAGATCGATGTGCAAAC
This sequence comes from Thysanoteuthis rhombus, assembly GCA_963457665.1. Classification (NCBI taxonomy): domain Eukaryota; kingdom Metazoa; phylum Mollusca; class Cephalopoda; order Oegopsida; family Thysanoteuthidae; genus Thysanoteuthis; species Thysanoteuthis major. The sequence goes on along the minus strand of OY735238.1, from coordinate 21,562,537 downwards.
GAACAAAAAAAGGAATTTACATATATGCTTATTATTTGTTTAGATAATATACAATATATGTACACACAATACATATATGCATATATGTATTTATGTATGCTTGTGTGCGTGTGTATATATGTGTGTGTTTGTGTGTGTGTGTGTAAAAATGCCAATAAGAATAGTTTTGATAATGAAAATGATTGAATTGAATTTATTATACTAAGGTATATATTTACCAGGAAATAAACGAATTTTTCAATATTGTTTCATTTAAAATTACTATTTTGGCAAAAGCAAAAGGCGAAAAATGTCGTTAATATATATATATATATATATATATATATATATATATATATATATATATATATATTATAAATTACTTTATATTCCATAGAAACTCGTATTTGGAATGATATCCTGTCTTTACACAGTTCATGCATCACGTGGCCTATACAACATAAATAGAATAAACAATTAAAGAAAAGGTGGCTGTTGCCCAAATACGTAACTGTCACGTTGAAAGAAACGCATTAACGAGATGAGAATTTGGAGTGAGAGCAGTTATTTGGACCTGGACCTATATATATATATATATATATATATAGATATATATTAAAGCAAAATCAAGGCTTCTTCCGAAATTGAATTGTTTGGGATACACAAAATCGTCTGTTATAAATAGTCCGGGTCTGACTAACAAAACATCGAAATAAAGTAAGAAATCTCATTTGTACAAAACCAGGTCTTCTGAACTATCATATATATATATGTATATATATATATATATATATATATATATATATATATATATATATGTGTGTGTGTGTGTGTGTGTGTGTGTGTGTGTGTGTCTCTGTGTGTGTGTGTGCGTGTTTTAAATGAGGAATAGAAAAAATGATTAAAAAATAAAAGATTACAAACCAGACTTGGTAGACCAATACTTATATATTGATAGGTTAAAGACTCCGCATAAAATACGATTAATCATTTACTTATCATTTTTCTGTATGAAGACGGGCAACTGTACTTGGGCAGCATGTGTGTGTTTCTCTAACCTTTGATGTATTAATAGGAATCTATGTGGAAATGAAGAGTAACTGTTTGAAAAATAATACTATTTTGCCTACTTGCAATTCGAAATTCACTAATAAACAGTTTTTTCCTTTTTTTCCTAACCTCATCTGCCTTTTGAATAAGCCCAGAAAACGTCAGGAATAAAATTTCAATAAATCTAAAACAAAACTTCCAATATTATCATTCATTTCTCATATTGTCAGATTACACACTATCAGACAATATCTATATATACATGGAAACATCATAAGATATATATATATTATTAATGCTCCTCTATTCAGGGTTGAGCACTCTTTAAGTGAGGTAACTTATCCATTGTATGCTTATGCAATGCTCTTCCATAGGAATAGAGCACTCCGGTGAATGAGGAGTTTCTCTGATTCCGTAGTCCAGAGGTATGATATCGGCCTCCGGGTCCGATGTGAGGGTTTCAACTCAATACATAATATATATATATATATATGTATATATATATATATATATATATATATATATATAGAGAGAGAGAGAGAGAGAGAGAGAGATAGATAGATAGATAGATTGTGAAAAAAAAGAAGGAAAAAATATAAAAGAAGATGACGGAGTGAAGAACGAGAATGAGGGTGGACGAAGAGGCATTGAGGGTGGAATTCATTGGTGAATTCAGAAAAATTACCGGATAAGAGTTGAGGTGCCTGTGACATAAATAGGGAACAAAATGGCCGCTGAATGGAAAGAAATTCGAAATGAATGATGGAGAACTGGAATCAAAGTAAAAGACGAAGAAAAGAAATAAAAAATGATAACGCCGAAAATTTGAAAGAAATGATCGCAGATCATGGAGGTTGCTATTATCACCTTGCAAGGAGAGCCAAATGTCGAGGTGTAAGACGAGAAAACAGGGTGAGTGTCGCGCTGGTCCCGCAGGGTGTCAAGCGTTTTGATAGGGGTCGGTCTCAGAGTTGCCAACTAAAAAAAATATTTTCGCGCTAGTTTAAGTGCCAAAAAGCGCAAAACCTTACAATAGAAATAGCCAACAACCACCAAAAAGTGCCAAAAAACACCAAGAAAGCCGCCATAAGTGGACCAAAATGGCTGAAAAATGGCTTCAATGTTCAAGCACGCCTGCTCCTAATTTAGCGCTTTTTGCACTGCCAAAAGTAGAAACGCGCTGAATTTGTTGCGAAAAGCGATAAATTGGCACCACTTAATCCGTTGGGTGGTGACAAGGAGATAGTAGGATCAAAGTGTCAAGAGAGAGAGGGAGAGAGAGAGAAGGGGAGCAGGGATTATCAAAACATTTACCTTCACGTTAAGAGGTATCATTTGACCTTTTCATACTCTCTGATAATTCAAAATCTGACCCTGGCTTTCATTTTTTATTTAAAAAACTTTTTACGTCTTGTCTTTTGTCGCGGAGTCACTCACTTTAGTTTATTTAGATCTTCATTATCCACACCGTCTGACAAATACAAGCATGCGCAAACGCACGCACGTGTACATGCACGCACGCACGCACGTGTACACGCACGCACATATGCACGTGTGTGAACACCCATATACACGTGCGCACACAAATAAAGTGTCAATTTACCGACTCGCCTGCCCTCTCCATTCAAAATTAAAATGATATTGAGATTACTGGCAAGAGAATAGGATCTATATTTTTGAACATCATAACAGAATTAAGGAGGAATCAAAATTTGACCCCACTTTTTTCTATCTTTATATATATACTAGCTGAACAACCAGCCTTCGGTAGGAATTTTTTGTCAATTTCTGCTGAAGGCTTAAATGGGGCCTTTTTTTTTTAGGTGAACCGTAATTCAATACCACCAGTCAACACAAAGAGAGGGACCAATTCAGCATGAATTTAGATTTACTGGTGTAATAAATGGTTGTAAAAACACGATGATATAAATAGTTATAGCCGACTTTAGTAGGTTACGACATCAGTCGTTTTTTTTTCCAGGTTTCACATATAAGACGTTTCCCTGTCTCTGATAGTTCTTCGAAGTTCGCGGTGTGTGAAGTAAACATCTGAAGTGTTTAAAGTAACTCACTTGACCATTCACTATTTTACCTATGGATTGAAAAAAGGAATTTGTGCCTTTTTCCAGGGGCATTATTGCCGGTCTCAGTCGGAGTTCGAATTCGCATCGCTGATTCCATTCTCTGCGCTGTCAATAGATCGGCCACACCCACTTCCTATAACGCTTGGTGAATTATAAAAGAGAGTAAATGTTCAGTTAAGCATGGACAGAGCTGGACTCAACCTAAGGAACGAATTTTGATTACATTTTTATAGTAAAATGACCCCCCCCCCTTAAAAAAAGCTTATTTTGCAGAGAAATTTTCAAAAACCCACAGGTAGGGATCCCATAAATAACCATCAAAAATATGGCTGTTTTGGGGATCACAGATGGACATTGGCTGGATTATAGTATGATGATTTTAATCCACTTAATCAACAAGAGCAATCCTTACTAGAATCAGGGAGGGAGTAAACTCTTCATCATTTGTCAACATGAAATCAACATTTTGCTATGGCGAGGTTTCTCTATTTCTGTACACGATAAAACTTTCCTCCTTTCAACCCAATATATATCTTTCCTTCTTTTCTGTTTTTGTTCAATATCAAACTTTAAAACTGAAGTTGACTTTATTTTTTTATCGTAACAACAAGAACAATCCTCGCCAAAGTTAGGGGTATAAATCGATATTCAAAATTTACTTTCTCCTACTGTCATTTGAACTCATGACCAAATGATTGCCTGGAAGCTGTCTTATAGACTGAACTAAGCTGAAAAATGACAGATATAAACGAAAATCAATCTTTAAAAAGCGCTGGCTTATTTCATTCTAATCGATAAATGCATTTATACAAAAATTTAGTTTTTTTAAATATTTTATTTACTTGTCATATATACAAAACAAAAAATTGAAATGATCATCTTTAGTTGGAATGCAGGGTTGACTATGTAGATATTTTTTTCGTTTTGTTTTGTTTTTCGAATCTGTGAATCCAGTGTTGACAACATTTTATAATTTTGTATTCATAATATATATATATATATATATATATATATATATATATATATATATATATATATATATATATATATATCAACGCTCTGTTATTCAGGGTTGAGCACTCTTTAGTAAGGTAACTCGTTTATTATAAGCTTATGCCATGCTCTTCCAATAAAAGAATAGAACACACTGGTGGACGCGCATAAATAAATATATCGCTTAAATTCAATGTTACTGACCGCCCAGTTCTGCGCAGGGCTGAGAGAGATGCCAGCATCTGGGTCTGAAGCGAAGGTTTCGATCCTACCTCATGATACTGGATGGAGTAATGGATAGTCTATAGCCACATTGAAGAGTTGTAATACAACGAAATAACTGTCTCAATTAATTAATCATATATATATATATATATATATATATATATATATATATATATATATATATATATATATATATATATATATCATAATTACCATCTTTACAATAGAAAAGTTCCACTAATCATCTTCGGTCAGAAAAGAAGTAGGAGTGAAGTATGATCCTGCAGCTATCAGGCTTGTTTTTGATACTTTTTAGACATAGTCAATCATAAAATAACATTTATTAGTCAACAGTAGTACGAAAGTAAAAAAAAGAAAAGTTCTGCAGTATGATAATAAGTCAAAGCAAAATTTAGAAAGGAAAGCGTCAAATGTAACGAATAGCGAGGGAACCACACAGAGAGCGCATTTCAACCGTAGTCTGTTGTCTGACCTTCCACAAAATTTCATTGAAATTCACAAAGAACTTTTGGAGCTATCGTGTGGATAGTCATGAGCATATACATAAATGGATTTTTAAAAAAACAATAATATCTCCCCCCCCCCCAAAAAAAAATTCTGGATCTGCCCCAAAATATAAACCCCTCTTCCTCATCTCACTGCCCACCCACGCACAGAATTTCGTTAAAATCCGTTTGGCATTTTCGGAAATATCGTGTGGACAGACGCCCAGACGGAAAGACGAGACCGAATACGTATATTTCTTCAATTTTCGTTGACAGAGGTAAAAGGAAAAAAACAACTATCAGGCAAATATCGCTTTCTCGACGGTCCCCACCGAAAAACCATCTGTTATTTTTTATTCAGCGGACACCCAACCGAGAAGCAACTGTCGTCTGCTTGCTCACTCCTCCATTTATTCTTACATGACATCACAACATCGCAAACGAGCTGCCATTTTATTTGCCAGGGGTTCGCAGTAGCGGGAAGCCGACAGACGTGTGTCGGCCAACCTGCAACCCTTTAATTAATTTAGTAGGGGGTCGTTATCCACTCTCCTTTCGCTAAATCTGTCACTAAATTTCGTTGTGCCTGTCCGTCACGGGACTTCACGAAATGGTCACAACCGGGGAAAAGTCACCGACGACATCGAGAGATGTTTTAACTCATTCCACTTCCAATTGAAATGTTTCCGGTGATATCACCTTACATAAATGGCGATCGTCTTGTGTTGTTGTAGACATTGAGAAATTAACGATTGTCCTTGTAATTATAATTCAAGTAATTGTTCGTCTGATACCCTACCCCCAGGGATTTTAGTTTCGTTTCTGCATCCCAAGTGTACGGTAGCGTTGCTGCTGGGGATTTTGCTGTTTTGAAATATGTTTTCTGTTGTTGCTGTTGTTGTTGCTTATGCTGCTGCTGATGTTGTTGCAAATGTTATGTTAACTTTTCTCTCCGTTTCTATTAAACATTTGAAGAGTAGCTTTGAACCAACGAAATCTTTCATCATCATCAGTCTTTTAACGCCCGTCGTTGGACATAGACCTTCCCCAAGATCCGCCACACTGCTCTATCATGGGTGTCGCAGAGCCAGTACTTCCTGAACTTGTCTAGCTCGTCTCTCCATCTAATATTCTGCCGGCATCGGTTGTGCATATGATCTCGGGGGATCCATGTCGTGAGTCGCGATGTCTATCGGTTGTCCGCCGTCATTTGAGATATTTAATGGATTCTATGATGTCCCTGACTCCTGTATTTTCCTGGATGTACTGCACTGTCTTGTGGTCTCTCCAAGTGAGGCCCAGCATAATTCTTTCATGTGCACGTTGCATGGTTCTCAATTTGCGGATCAGTCTTTTGGTTAGGTTCCATGTTTCAGCTCCATAAGTGGCTATTAGGAGGAAGCATTGGTTGTATATCTTTCTTTTCAGTATTAATGGGATCTTATTTTTGAAGCCTCTAGATGATCTTCAGAAGACTAGACTGGGAGAGTAAAGAAATAAGACTAGACGGCGAGTATCTAAGCAACCTCCAATTTGCAGACGACATCACCCTTTTCGCAGAGAACCTACACGACCCCCAACTAACGATAGATGAACTAAATGAAGAGAGCAAGAAAGTCGGTCTACACATGAACTTCAGCAAGACAAAGATCATGTGCAACAACCACATCGGAGATAAAAACACGAAACCTTTGGAGTCCGTCAATTAATGCTTGAGGGTCCGCAGAAGTATTCCCTCTTAACTTGACTTTACGAATCTGATGGCAGAGAAACATTATCCATCAATTGGAAAATATAATTCTCATGCACATACCTGTACGATATGTTGGAATTCGTATAAATTAATCCATTTTAAACAAATATGAATTTAAAAGTCAAAAAATTTCCTTCTGTTGTAGTTCATTAATCAGTTCAAAAACCAAATGCTAAAAAAATGGCATTTAAATGGAGGGAATTTTTTGCCCTTGTGGATCATATGCGGTTTTGTCATTTTTGATCACCCATACTTTAGCTGCTACGTGAGAAGCTCATAAATTTAAGCGAGCTCTCATTAGTTATAGTCAATCAAAGGTGACACGACACCCACTTGTCCTTTGAATTGACTTGACAGTTAAAAGATACCTGCTGTGAACGAATGTATTTTCACAATGTTATAAGTCGAAAGTAAATAATATTTTTTCAAAATCCAGATAAGTCGAATCCTATTTCAATCGCAACCACTTTATTTTTGGAAGATTTTAAATTACACGTATCTTTCAGTTGATAGAAATTATTCAATGCGTAATCGAAGTAATTTCAGTTGGCAAAACTTAAATGACAAATTAGTGAATTAAAAACGGTCTTAAATATGCTTTGTGTACGCAAAAGTAATTTTTAAAAGTTTACTGGATTCTCCTTCAGTAAAAATCAAAATTAAATCGTCAAAGATATTTGAATCAGTGCAATACTTGATTATTACTGCAATTTTCAATGTTTGGATATCTATTAGTTGAGATTAGAAATAAATTAACTATATAACTTTATTTGGACATATTTTTGGTTATGTCAGCGGAAGATTTTCAATCAAGGGAGGATGCATTTTTTAAATTCTATAACAATATAAAACCACTTCCTTACTTTATACTCAGAAACTCTAAAAACGATTTTGAAACTGCTTTACTTAAGTAAGAGTAGTATTTCATTCTGAAAGACCAACTCTGTGTTATGTTCTTGCAATTCTAAGCAAAATTTAACTTTAAAAAAGATACTTGGATCAAGTTTTGAAATGATGTAAAGTTTTTTCATACTTCAGTCTTCATCTTTGTCAAAAACCTGTAGCCGTCTGAAGTTGATGGCAAGGGTTGGAGGGAACCCATCTTCGTCAGACACGATCACTTATCACCTGAAGATGGCCGTAGGGTACAACATCCGAAACTTTGTCTTCAAGAAATGAACCAAGATGAAGAAAACATTTAAATAAAACTTTCCATAATGATATTGCCTCAACTAAAAAAAATCTGACAGAAAGTTTCAAAATATTTATAGAATATATAAATTTAACGAAATTCGATTGCAATATTATCAATAGTGAAAAAATACAACGTCTTTTGACAGCATGCCTTATTGGGGGTGATCAACTAAAAGTTGGGAAACTGGTGATCAATGTATGAATTACTTCATTTTCCTTTCGTTGGGTGGTGTTCACTGAAAAACATCCAAATTGAAAAGAAAAAAAAACAAAAAAACAGAAAAAACGAGCGTCAGCACTACCAGACACAAAGGAAAGGACTAATTTAGCATAAAGCTGCATTGTAAATTGACCCCACCAGAGAGATATTTTTTATACATAATAATGTGTAAGCGTTAAAATATTGTGATATATAGTGATGATAACTAATTTAGATAGATAGATAGATAGATAGATAGATAGATAGATAGAGAGCCATTTTTGAATGCACTTATATTGTAAACAGTAACTTTGTCGTGATTCAGAAAACATGTTTCGAAGAAGTTCGCTTTCCTGTTGGAAATAGGCGGTACTCAGTCTGGAAGTGGCATCACGTTGTCATCAACAATCAAAACAAAGAAAAAAAATCCCAATGAATCAGGGGAATCGTAACGTGTCAAAGATTTCTCGTTATAAAATTATGTACATTGAATTAACAAGAGAATACAAGACAAAGTCAATTAAAAAAGAGGGACACAGTAGCAAAATAAGAAGACAACGTAAATCCCAATTACATATGAAAATACGCATATGGTTGACGAAGATATGCACGCATGTATTTGTTTTGCGCGCATGCGTAGAGAACATTTTCTATGTAATAAAAAAGCAATAAAAAAATGTCGGACATGTAAAAGACGCGAGACGAGTTTGAAATTACAACTACAAACTATGGAAATTTAGTTAACACCGTGCGTACATACAATGATTTAATGTATTTAACGTCACCGACAAGAGAAGAGAAGACGGAAACATTAATTAATAATTGTTATACTAACTTCTAACTTGATTTTGGAAGAGACGAATTGGAAAAGAACGGAAATGGTAGAACACTCAAGAATGTTGCCTGTTCGACCAGGGAAATAAGTAAAAATCAAGAAAAAAAAGTAAACTTTTCTTATCTAGAAACAGATTTTATCTTTTTAGCATAAAAGGAATAACCTGCTCGTACATTAGTTTAAAAACAATTCCAGGTTCTTTCAATGAATACAGACTGAATTTAGAAAGAAGCAATAGAATTTATCCAGAATTATATTTAATAAAATGGCGGACGATAAGCGACACGAGGCAAGCAGGGTAGGGCTGAGATCTGGGAGAAGTAGATGTTGAATTCTTACGAAGTGTCTATAATAAATCAGTGTTTTTCATTTCTTTTTCTTTGTAAACGTTATTTTTTTAATGTTGCATCAAGAGTGTCACTATCTTGAGAGGTGAAGGGCTAAAGACATTTAAGGTGTTCACAGAAGGAACTCCGATGGAATTACAGAAATGTAAAATTCCTTATCGATAATAAACGGGATTTTCTTTCTTCTTAGATGTCTTCAACCGACAGTAAAGTCTGTGAACGCTTTTATTACATTTTTATTAGATCGTATGTATATCAAAGCATATTTATTTACGAGTGTGCGTGTGTGTGTGTGTGCACGCGCATGCGTGTGTGCATGTTTTTGTTCCTCGGCAGTAGCAGTAACCATTATATGTCAACTGCTGGGCAACAGCCTTTCCCATCTCCTTCCATGACGACCGCGATTGCGCTACACATCGTAAACTTTTCTATCTCATCCCGCCATCTTGTGCGTGGTCTTTTCATACTGCGTTTAGTGTCCTTTGGGCACCAATTAGATTTTCCTTTGCCCCATCCGTTGTCATTTCTTCTTGCTAAGTAACCTGCCTATCTCCATTTTTGTCGAATAATCATACGTATAATAATTCATTCCAGTTCTCTCTCTGATCCATGTTGATCTTTTTCTATCTCATTGAGCACATGTGGGCAGCCATAGTCAGATTAGGTCTGCAGCAATATTTTTGGGGGCCCAGTGCCAATTTAAGCATTTATTTAAAATCTTATGTAATTTTTTCAGGGATTCAATTCTATAATTCTTTTTTGTTTTGGCTTCGCAAATCGTTAATAAAATAATTTTCATTCATTTTTTTTCTGTTGTAAGATACGAATGAAATAAGTTTACTGTGTTACCATCGACACTTTTTAAGTGAATGTGTGGCCCGAATCATGGTAAAAAATGTCCCTCGTGGCCCTCTAGATCCAAAAGGATAATCCATGCTTATCGCTGGATTATCCTTAGTATTACTCTTCGATTCATGTTCAATGGAAGCATATATAATGTTAAAATGACAGCTGGAAGAATATCCTTAAAAATATTTGAAAAGACACAACAAAAAGGAAGGATGAGAAAGTAAAGACAATTAGAAAATGACATTATTCAAAACTGACCTTAGAACCAATTGATTTTGGACTATTTCGGTGGAGCAGGCTCTACTTTCGAAAACATAAAAACTCCACTAGTCCTAAAAAGAAAGGAATACAACCAATGCATTCTACCGATAGTCACCAATGCAGCTGGAATAATGATCTACAAACCGAAAACCATACCACAGGCAAAGGAGAGAATCATGATCAACATCACATGGAGAGATCACAAGGTAGCACAGTGTATTAGGGAAAAGAGAGGATTCCGAGATATCATAGAGACGGATATTCAAATGGCAACATGTTTCAAGAATGTCAGACAACGGCTGGACATAATATCTCTCAATGTGGATCCTCAAAGATCATATGCCAAATTGTGGTTGACAGAAAGTAAGATGGCATGACTAACTAGATGAATTCAGAAAGTACTGGCCCTGCGATGCCCATGATAGAGATGTCTGGTGGATCTTTGGGAAGGTCTATATCCAACAACGGATTCCGGCTCGTTAAAGGATAGCATGCTCGTTAAACAAGCGATTCACCGTGAGTTCGATCCTAAGAAGGTGCTTCCATTGTTAAAAGCTAGCGTGATATCACACACATATATATATATATATATATATATATATATATATATATATATATATATATATATATATATTGAAGCTGTCACGCTTCATAGAATATATATATATATATATATATATATATATATATATATATATATATATTCTATGAAGCTTTACAGCTTCAAAACTGAACATTAAAAAACTTTTTCAAAATTTTTTGGTCATTTCACTCACTTTTTTCCAAAAATCTCTCAACACAATTTATGTAATTTTCTTCGGTGTTTTTTTTCCCCATTTCACGTATACTTTGTTATTATGGTACTATATGTAAATTATCTCTTGTTGGGATCATCAGTTGTTTACCATGTAACTGTTTCGGGGATTTCAAAAACAAGAAATAGTGCTTACGTACATAGATTACCCAAAAAACGTATGAGGGATCAATAAGTAACAATAGATGCGACTCACTATTCGTGTCACTTCTATTGAGTGTTCACCCATGTGAATATTAACTCCGTTGTGTTGGTTTTAATTGCGGAGAAACTTTTTCGAGTTGATGTATAAATGTATTAAGAAAAGGATATATGATCCGTTAGAATGGTTATAAATTGCGTTATCATATTGAAACTCTAATTTGAAATGATCACGGTTAATATATATATTACTCAGCCTAAACAATGTAAATAGAATAAACAATTAGATTTCAGTAGGAATCGAACCTGCCACTGATCGGGTAGCCGCTTCAACGTAGCGATGCTCTTACCATTTAGCTAAAGAATCACCAGTCATACAAAGGCCCAAATAACTGCTTCCATTCCAACTTCGTTCATTCTTAGTCTATTCCGTTCTTTCAACGCAACAGTTATGTATTAAGAAATGGATATATATGATCCGACAGAATGATTATAAATAGCGTTATTATGTTGAAAATTTTATTAGAAATGATCTCCTGTCATTACTCTGTTAATATAAATATATATAAATGGTGAAGTAATTGTCTTCGATTCAAGTATGTTCCTGCTTTTTATTTTTTTATTTTTACTTATAACTGCACATAAACTAAAGCCTATCTAGAGAAACATACTCATGAAAAACCCCAGTATACCAACAACGTGATGTGTTATTGAATTGTGTATATGTTTTGAGGGTATACCTACGCCTCAACAACCGTCATACATGATAGAGCTTTAAAAAGATTCGGCGATCACATTATGATGGCTTTATTTGAACAAATCAGAACGTAATTGTACAAAGTAGGAAAAAACACATATTTAATCATGAGAATATAATGAATTTCAAGAAAATACAGTTAAATCTAAAAATTACACATCCGAAAAATGATGATATTTTTCTTTCGAGAGTCTCAGCTTGTTATTACATTTCAGAGATTATCAAATTAGTTTGCAACGGCTGGCTGTTTATTTTGTCTCCTAAGGTTTTTTTTTGTAGTTCATATTACTATGTATATATATCATTGATATGATTATAAAATGATATAATTTATATTATTACAATTATCATAAAACTGCTGAAATTCACCTTCACAGTTAATAATAAACAACCATAGCGCCAAAATCTGAAGTCATGAAAAAAAATTCCATCGAAGAATAAATATGTTCACAATAACTTCTACTTATGACATCACTGGAGTTTTCCACAGGAAAACATCTCAATTATAGAAATTACATTTGAATAAAGGATAGTCTCGATATTATTTCCGCTGGAAAACAGTTAAAATTGTGCTAAAAGGATCCTGATAGGTAAAAAAAAAAGCTGTCCTTCCAAAAATTAGAATTTTTTAGAAGGGGTGTAGAAGAGTGCTGATGCCAGTTTTCAAGTCTTTAGACAAAATGGTAAGGCCAGGAGCCACTGGAACAGATACACACTTGAATGAACACACGCACACGCACACGCACACACACACACACACACACGCACACACACACACACACACACACACACATATATATATATATATATATGTATATATATATATATATATATATATATATATATATATATATATATATATATGTATATATCTATCTATCTATCTATCTATCTATCTATCTATATATATATATATATATATATATATATATATATATATATATATATGATGGGACCCTCAGCTATCTTTGATTGCTATCGTTGTTGAATTGAACGATCTAATAGAATGCAAGACAACAAATAGTTTTATCACTATCCGTCAGTTTCCTTGGGGGTGGCGCGTGCAGCTATCCAACCGCTGGGTGATTATTGTAAGGAACATGGTGCGTTCAATCGTCGAGAAATATGCCCGACACTTGGCATGAACATAAAAAAAAAACAATTAACAGGTCTGGTTAGCCACTTAATAAAAACCGCCACGTGACCAATGCCGATTGGCAACATTCTTGTGTATGTGTGTGTGTGTGGAGGGAGATCAATTAAAAAAATTTGAAGAAAGCGTTAATCAATGAATAAATTACTTCTCTCGTCCTATGTTGCACTTGATCACTGAAAAAAAAAAGCAGCAAGCTTTAACGCCGCTGGACACAAAGATACCAATTTAGCACAAACTTTCTTTGTGAATTGACCCCTCCACTGAAAATTTATCCGGTTGGATTTTCAAAAAACAAAAACAAAAAAAACAACCTGTTTTTTGATGCATAATAAGGAGTAAATGTTGGAATTTTCAGCCCTCTATCTCTATTGGCATGGCCTGTGTGATCGACACATGCATAGATTGATAGATAGATAGATAGATTGATAGATAGATTGAAAGATCCACTTAAAAACTGAGGAAACTTATGTTGATAGTTTTGGTTCACGGTTTCGAGTTCACTATCGAAAATGTTTGAGGCGAAAAATACGCCTGCGACACGTGACACAACAAAATGGCTGCGGTGGACGGTTGCGTGACCCTTGACACGGGGGGGGGGTTATTGTTACACGTGCTAGAACTTGGTTTTTTCTATCTATCGCTGATCATTTGGTTGAGATGTAACACGCTTAATGATACCTGATGAAATTGATCAGCATCTACACACCCACAGAATTCATAGATACATGAATAAGTTCATAGCCTAAAACTTCCAAGCTGAATTTTGATCCCAAATGTTGTCTGTATCATGTGTGATACGGGAATCGAACTTAGACTCATCTGCACACGAGGCAGACTAGCTAACCATTACACCATCGGAGCGGATATATTTATTTGCATATTTACAAACACACACATATATAACATAATATGATATATATATATACACTCACTAAATATATATATATATAAGAATGTATAAATGATATAGTATATAGTAGTATATATATGCGTGTGTATATATATTATTGTATCATCCACAGACAGCTGTTACATCTCTTTGGTGTGGCTATAGACTTTTATCCCATCCAGTACTGCGAGGCAGAATTGAAACCTTCACATCGGACCCGAAGGCCGATATCCTACCTCTGGACTATGGAACTGGGTGATCTGAATATAAGCGATATATTGATTCACCCAGAAACTCCTCATCCACCAGAGTGCTCTATTCCTATGGAAGAGCGTGTGTGTATATATATATATACATAAGAAAATATAAACTATGTCGTTAGTTATATATATATATATATATATATATATATATATATATATATATATATATATATATATATATATATATATATATATATATATATATATATATATATATATATATATATATATATATATATATATATATATATATATATATATACTAACGTCATCATTTATATTCTCTTAGAACTTTGATCTCAAACTGCGTAACGATATCTACATGCATGTATACATGCACGTATATCGTATTACATGTATTTATATAAAACAGAGATATGCCTTTGAGTGCACAGAGAATAAATGTAGATGTACTTTGCACATTTTATTTTCAATCTAATGGCAACTGTAATCGGTGTAGACGTGACGGGTGGACGGGTGGACTCCTCGGTAACCGAAAATGAAACTCAAAACACAACATCACCATACTCCCTGCGTCATGCCCGACGTGTGTGCATGTGCGTGTCAACGGGACAAGCACGTGTCGCTGTGCACACACGCTGTATTGAGTACAACCATACACGTGCCTATTCCGGATAACGAGGTTTTCTATCTTGATATTGTTACTTCTCTTTTATCTGTGTCCTGGTGGTATTTAACCACGGCGATTGCATCCAGGTTGACTATCACAATGTCTATTCCACCCCTTTTTAACTGCAATGTAAGTCGACAGTTCTAGGAACGGAGAGAATTTCTTGTTCAGACATGCTTTAAATTGGTCAACGGCGTTTGTAAAGTATTAAGGGACAGAGAGTGGCTAGAGAGAGAGAGAGAGAGAGAGAGAGATAAGCAGCGCCATTAACAAAAACAGAAAGATGTTATGATAGAGATGGACGTAATAAGAGAGATAATGTTTCTCCTCTGCCAATAAATTATATTGCATTTCTGACAACATTATTTTTACTTTTATTCTTGATGCAATGATCATATATTTTTGTTTTGGTCGTTTTAACGAGGGTTAACTTGAAGAAAAAACAATTGGAAATGAGTATTTTTTAATATTATTATTATTTTTATCATAGAAACAAATATTCACAAATGTTGTCCAATGCTGTCCGGAAATGTTTAGATAACATCGCAGGTATCGGACATAGCCTGCTCTTTTTCTTGCTCGTCAAACAAAATCGATTGACGCATTTCGAGGGACGTTGACAGTAAGTGCTGAGCCATTTTAGGGCATATTTCAGTCATAGCTCGTGATGATGGTCGAAGACAGTGAATTTTTTTCTCAGGATCGACCCGGGAAATTGTGTGTTTTAGCTTGGTCTGTAGAGGAAGTGAACATAAAAATTAACACACGCCTGTCCCCCTCCAAAAGTGCACAACATTACACTTATTAATCATTTATAAAATAAAAATGCCTCTACGGGTAACTCTGTTTACAATTTACATTAAAAATACGTATTCAACATTAAAATACACATTAACTCAAGTGATAAAAACGAATGAAACTTATAGAGAAAAATACAATCTTATCAGTTAATAGAAAAATTCACCAGACATATTTTATTTTTTTATTTTATTAATTACTTTTTCCTAAATTCTTCTGTATATTCCGGCTTATAAATCCCCAAATTGTCCGATCAATTTGTTTGTTATCCCAGTAGATCTGAATTTATCAAGGTTATTCTTGAAATTGAAAATACTTGTGCTTTTTTTTACATTACGGTAAAATACTCCAGTATTTCGAAATTCATTGGAAGAAAAATAGATTTGTTTTGGCGACTTTGTTTTTGTGAATTGATCGAGTAAAGATATTAACTTATGTCAATTCATTTATCAATTTGTGTGAACATTTATGTATAGGAAGAAAATAAGAAGTGTATTCATTCTGAGAAACTTGGTTGTGATCCAAATAAAATAGATAAATATATCCTGATTAATAATCATTATCTCCAGTGATCTATCTATCTATCTATCTACATTATCTATCTATCTATCTATCTATCTATCTATCTATCTATCTATCTCACTGTTCATTATCTCTGTATCCCTCTATCTATCTATTTATCTATCTATCTATCTATCTATCTATCTATCTATCTATTCATATCTGTTCATATTTGTCAATCTATCTATCTATCTATCTCACTCTGTTCATTATCTATCTATCGATCTATCTATCTGATCATATTTGTCAATCTATCTATCTATCTTACTCTGTTCATTATCTATCTATCTATCTATCTATCTATCTATCCCGCTCATTCATGCATTTCTTGATCCTGTTAATCTTTTTCATCTACCAATCTATCACAGTCCCTTTGAACCTACCTACCAACCTGTCAATCAGCCACTTATTCTCGGCTACTTTACACCTTTCCCTTCTTCCGTTGTTTTGTTTGTCTCCAACTGCTGCAGTCAGGCTCTTTTAATCTCCGCAAGCATTGCACCCTGCCGTTGCAAAGGAGCGCCATCTGGTGCCATATTGTGATCTACAACCAATATTCAACTCCTCTTTATAGTTTCCTCTCGACCAAATAGATGTTCCAAAGCTTCTATAGCAGCGGTTCCCAAACTTATCATTACACAATCTTGAATAAAATTCCGGAACCCATACTTACATTTTACGGACGACTCTTTCTACCCTTATTTAATAAGACTTTAAATGAAAATGTTTTAGAGTGAAAATTTAATCGGATATATTCATATATTCTCGTCCCCGAACTTATTTCGAAAATGTTGAAGACCGTTTTCTTTACAAAATAAATTTTTAATAAATTCTATTAAAAGAGACCTTATCTCGTGGAACCCTACAAATCTTCCACGGGGCCCTTTTGTTATGCAGTACCCACTTTGAGGACCACTGTATAACCTACGGTGTGCGTAAGGGTTTCATGTGCCTACGACAAAGCCTGAAGTTTGAGACCATTTTATCAGTTTGGATTGCGCCCCTTGGACCTTGGTACCCTAGGCAACCATCTAGGTTCGCTTAATGTGTAGACCGGTTCTATCTGTACAGAATCAAATCACTTCCTACAGTGAAACCACGCTTTCTTCGTTTATGTCGTCCAATTCATATTTTTCAAAGTCTTCATGCAGATTTTGAAGCAAAATCTTCGTCCAATTTTATTCTGTTTTATTTATTTCTTGTGATGAAATATTGTAAATCATTATTATTTATTTTTCGCCACTATTTATCTTCATCTTAATAGTTGTTGCTTTTTATCGCGACTCAACTCAAGCTGGGTTCCCTCCAGCAATGAGTAAATAGATTAACAGCGCGGATCGGAACTAAAAATAAGTTCCAGAATAAGGGATATGTTGAGTTAGAAAGCAACAGCTATTAAGATGAAGGTGAATTGTAGAAAAAAATAAGTGCAATGATATACAATACTTCATCTAATAAAACAAACAAAATATTCGTTCTCGTGTGAACCCCCCCCACCTTGTTAAAGCGATCTTGTGTCACATCCAGTCCTCGTGGGGGTTCAGGTAAATAGGAGATCTTCTCTTTGAAATATGCATATGAATGGACATTGAGTTTATTTCTTTATATTTGGGGGTAAAAATAAGTTTATTCTAGAATTAGTTTCCCTTTTTGGTCTCTATTTGCCTTGTGTAAGCTCTCCCTTACATTATAGTGAGAAATAATCGAACAATTAAAAGCACTTATATCAATGATGAGTATGTGGATACGATATCCGACAATATAATTCAGAAGTCAATTCGGAAAATAGTTGTATTGGAATCAAGTTTATTATACAAACAGGTCTCACCATTTCGGCTTTGTCAAAATAGTGATTTTAAATGGAATGATATTAAGAGGTTCATTTTTTCAAGTAAATAATGTCACGTAATATCATACCGCGTGAGTACAAATGCTAGATATTTTATACCCCCCTATTTTTTTGAATACATCGATCTATTTTTCGTTCAACGGTTTCTTCGTAAACTAAAATACTTGGCGTTTGCGCTGTCGAAGAATGATATCGTCATTCACTTGGAAAAACGAACTTTCCAATTCTGTTTCATGTAAAATTAATGCTTTGACAAAGCCGAAAGTTGAACTAAGTTTGTACAATAAACTTGATTTAATCATTATTATTTTCCATATGGTCCACTTAGTAGCATATATCAATATATACCTATACGTAGGATTGCGTATGAATTATACATGTATATATGTGCGTGTGTGGTAGTTTCATTGGTATGTCATATGACCGGATGAGATCATCGATACCATGCTAAACTTGACTATAAAACTTTGATGACCTATTCTTTATGGCATTTCCGTGAGTGGAATTTCTTTGCAGCCCCGTCACTTCTACAAATATAACGCAGCAGGTAATACTTCTAGAAGGAAAGAATCCCCAATTGGACTACGAGCTACCATCGTGACACGCCAGTGATAAGAATTTGATCTAGATGACAGACAATGTAACAGCGTACTTGGAGAGTACTTTTCCAAGTGATAAACAATCATGACCGGAATAATGATTAGGTACATGCTAAGTACTGTCACATAAATCTAGTAAATATCACGCAGGAATCATCTAACTATAATAATAACCCACGTGAATCTATTTATCTTATTTTTTTTATTTGTTGACGACGCCGTGAAAATAGAATGAAGAGAGAATTTGATGACGTAGTAAAAATCCTGAACTTGAAGAATAATGAAAATAGAAACAGTAATTGTAACCAGAACAAAATAATAGAAATTCGTTCGCGGCCGATAGACCGCTGTTCTCTAAGCTCACCGTTTATAAAAAAAAAAAGGTAATGTTTATATCCATATCCATATCTGCTGACATTTTTGCCAGCATGGATGAATTAGTCCATAATATAATAAATAACTAGCAATGCATGTTTGTACTCTGTTACATCATTTCTAGAAAAATATTTTGATTGGGGTGAATTTACCCGCCAAATGGGTTTTCGATCCGGGGTTCAATTCAAGCTGATGCTGAATTTGTCTCTTGGTCTGTGTTTGGCAACATTCACGCTTGTTTGTTTTGGTTTTTAGTTGGAAATTCTGACTTTTTAGTGGTCACTGCCCAACAAAAGACAAGAGAAGTAATTTATTCATTGATCACCTCTTTTTCCAGTTCTTTAGTTGATCACCCCCAAGAAGGCATGCTGCCAAAAGATGTTGATCGCGCGAACGTTTCTATCTTGAGACTAATCATAGGCAGTGGGTTCCGGTTCATAAGACTGTACCACCGCCAACGATTTTGGTCCAAATAAATGGCTGGTCCGATTAAACGAACCACTGATTTTTTCATGCACAAAACACTATAGTTTTTTTTGTATTTTTTTAATTAAAAGGAACAACTTGTATAGAAACACAACGACTCAAGTTCACTTCCTTTCCTACCTTTTTCTTTTCAAAATCTGAGACACGAGTTAAAAACTGAAATGTTGTCGTTTTGAGAACTGAAAAATATATATTTTAGTGATTCTGTCTGACTCTATTTTTTAAAAGATATCAATTCGGTAGCATTACAACTTGGTCCAAATAAACGGCATTTTGATCATAATAAACGAAGCAGAGTAGAGATGATTACATACGTTTGAACCTATTCTTACAAGATTCGTCCGACTTAGCCGCTGGTCCTAATAGACCGATGGTCCAATTAAGAATCCTCCGTGTTCCGTCATTTTTGACGGCACGGGTAAATTAGCCATATATGAAACTCATTAGAATTCGTAGAAGACAACTGGTTCTGTGTACGTTTCAATTGTTTCAAGTTGTTGGTGCCGCTAGTGGCTGCTCTTTCAGGGCAGACTAAAATAATCTAAGGTTATTTTGTTAATAAATAACATAAAGAAGATCAAAAGAAATGTTAATAAAAGGACCAGTCACCTTTTTGTGTCTAGTGGCTTAAAAAGTGTAAGTATAGCCCTTGTCTTTTTTTTTTTAGAACCTTACAAAAATTGACCCGATTCTCTGCAGTATTTTTAAAGGAAATTATACAACAATAGCAAAAAAAGGCGAAGAAAAATACACACTGAAACCGAGTAACAAAAGGAAAGAAAATCAAAAGAAAACAAAATGGAGGACTTGAAGTGTCTCTCACTACAAGCGATATCCTTATGAGCGGTTCTGAAGTGTTTGGCTATTAATGGCGACGTCAGCGTATGTCACCGATAGGGGGCGCTCCACCGCAAAAGCGTGTCTCCCTACGGTCGGCATTATGCGCCGATTAACTCTTATTAAAAAGTGTTTTTATTGTTTGATGGAGTTAGGATCAAGAGGCGGAGACAGAAGGAGGGGAATTAGAAGAGGGTCATTGAAGGTTGGAAGTTTCGGGGTGGAGGTTGGGGATTGCCAAATGGATAAAGGGGGAGACATAAGGCTGAGGGATGAAAACGTTGGAAGGGGGAGGAAGTTGAACAGTAGGAAGAAGAATAGAGAGAAAGAAGGAGAAAGGACGGGAGAAGAAAAAAACTTTCACGGGGCAGAGAGAAAGAAACTGAGAAAAAAAGAGAGTAATGAAGAGAGAAAGGAAGAAAGACGGAAAGAAAGGCAGAAATGAGGAAATAAAGAAAGACGGAAAGAAAGAGAGAGGAAAAAGAGAAAGGAGGGAGAGCAGTGAAAAAGACAGAAATAGAGAAAGGAAGCTAATAAGAAAATAGAGAAAGAGAGAGAGAGAGAGAAAGAAAGACAGAAGAGAGAAAAATGACAGAAAGAAAACTTGGAAAAATTCAAAAAGCAAAAGAACAGAAATTGAAGAAATTAAGTAAAATATAGAGATAGGAATAAAAAAAAAAAAAGACCGAAGGAGAAACTGAACGAAAATGAGGAAGAAGGAAAAGCGAAGGAATAAAAATAAGGATAGAAAATGAAGGAGAAATTGAAAATAAATACCCAAATAAAAGAACACACACACACACACACACACATGTATATATATATATATATATATATATATATATATATATATATAGAGAGAGAGAGAGAGAGAGAGTTATTTTGAAAAATGAATAAAAAATAAATAGGGGTCGGAAATGAAGGAGAAGTTTAAAGTAAATACGTAAATAAATGAATAAACAAATACAAGAAATCACGTTAATCATAGGGGAGGGGTTGAAGTTGGGAGATAATATTTGATGAAAGACGGATTTGACAGACAGACAGACTGAGAGAAAAGAAAAAGAGAAGAACAGAGAAGAGACAGAAAGCTTGGGCGAGTCCGTGGAAGGGGTGTAAATGGATGTGTAAAAAAGATAAGGCAGGAATAAAGAAAGGCCAAGGTGAGAAAAAAAGTAAAACTCTACAAGAGTCGGTGAGATGAAAAGATGAGAGAGAAATGATTTTGCAAATGGATGCCGGGTGTGAAGTAAAAAGAGTCGCTTCCGCCTCGATGGCTTCGCCGTCGGCTCCTGTTGAACAAGCCACTTAAAAATACAAAAATACACAGAGAAGCGAGATTCGATATAGATCTGTTGGCCGCGAGGAGGCAGCGTACTGATCGGACGCTGGTGGCCATCGTGTGATCAGACGAAAGATGTCCACTACGAATTCTCTGTAGATATAAATTTTGGGTGACAACACCTTTTATCTTTGTTCTTTGCTTTGGCTCTTCTTTATAGAGATTTGATTGTATCTCTCGGTTTTCCTTCGCTTTCTGTCTCTAACATTTCCCAACTCCACTTTCTATTCACCCTTCCCGCCATTCTCTTTAAAAAGAAAAAGAAGATTTTCAGTTATTTAATTTTATACTTATTTATTTACATAGAAAATCAGCTAAGATGTTCGAGGAATAACAAAGCAAGAAATGTAATTCGGATCTTCTTCATTCGCCATTTTCTTGATTTCACTCATCTATCCATCTCATCCTGTTCATATCTATCAATCTATCTATCTCATTCTCATATCTATCTATCTATCTATCTATCTATCTATCTCGTTCTCATATCTATCTATCTATCTATCTATCTATCTATCTATCTATCTATCTATCTATCTATCTATCTTATTCAGTTTTTTTATCTTTCTATTTGTTTATCTATCTATCTATTTATTTATCTATCTATCTATCTCATTCTCATACCTATCCATCTATCTATCAATCTCATTATGTCCATATCTATTTATCTATCTCTGTCTATTAATACATATCTCACTGTTTATTCATATCTATCGATTCATATTTATGTTCACATTTATCTCAGGATGTTCATATATATATATATATATATATATATATATATATATATATATATATGTGTGTGTGTGTCTGTCTGTCTGTGTGTGTGTGTGTTTATCCACCTATGTTCATATCTATCTAACTCAGGATTTTCTTATCTATCTATCTATTCATCTATCTATCGATTCATATCTATCTATCTATCTATCTATCTATCCCATTGTATCCATGTGTACAGAAAAACCAATAAATCCGTAGCCTAATTACCAAAAAAGATTTCATTTCACGCAAATGTCTATTTCTCAATATAATATCCTTCCTTGTCAGCGCACTTAACGCTTCTCCATTGATTACATAAGTCAAGCATTATACTGTGAGATTCTCAAGCCTAAATTCAGCTGATAACTGTGGTACTCGGTACTTATTGATCTATATGTATAGATATCTGTTTCATCTTGCTATCGATTCTAATTCCTCTGAATGCCTATTTCAATATGCATAAACGAGCCTGGTTGCTACAAGGTCAAACTCCACTCCAACTTCTATTTCGACTGAAGATGATTACTGCAACCATTGTATCGTATATACAATAAACGAAAAATTATGTACATATATTCTTTTTGTGAAAATGTATTTATTTATTGGGATGAAATGAAATGAGCGCGTACTTGTAGCATAACTTCTCGTAGGTATGTGAGACTTGTCAGTTTTGCTCAGTCGGTAAGAGACCAGGTACTTCCACTATCATAATAGTCATGTGAAATAAATTTCCGTCCGTCGTACGGAACTAGGGCTTCGTATTATTTCGATTAATTATTTCCAATGCTGTCATTTTATATTTAAATTTACAGCTATTGATGATATAGGTATTTTATATCTAAATTTGCATGGATAATATTTGGTAAAATATTCATACCCTATAGTTTCTTTAACTATTTTTATTAGATTTATCGAGAACCCTTGATCCAAACAACTTCAAACTCAACACTACGATTCCTTGTGTGCAGACTGATATACAAGGCAAATATCAATATCGCTTCATACCCACACCCGCACACTCACGGAGATTTCTCAAATTATAGTTATATGTAGTTGGGTGGTTTCGAGGGTTTATTGGAGTATTATATACGAAATTCAGAGATTTTGAAGCTAAGGGTGTATAACCAATGCATTCTCCCAATAGTCACTTATGGAGCTGAAACATGGAACCTAACCAAGAGACAGATCCACAAATTGAGAACCATGCAACGTGCACATGAAAGAATCATGCTGGGCCTTACATGGAGAGACCACAAGACAGCTCAGTACATCAGGGAAAACACAAGAGTCAGGGACATCATAGAATCCATTAAAAATCTCAAATGGCAGTGGGCTGGCTATGTTGCAAGAATGGCAGACAACCGATGAACATCACGACTCACGACATGAATCCCCCTAGATCATATGCGTAAACGAGGCTGGTGGAATATTAGATGGAGGGACGAGCTAGACAAATTCAGAAAGTACTGGCTCCGCGACGCCCATGATAGAGAAATGTGGCGAATGTTGAGGAAAGTCTATGTCCAACGAAGACGTTGAGAGACTGATGATGATTGTTGGATGGTTAATAAAAAAAAATTGAGCATCATCAATTCGAAATATTTTTCGGAACAAAACGGCTACCGAATCTTTTTGGACGCCAACTGAAGTTAATGGGAGAAGGAAGGGAAATGCATATCACTTGCACGTATATTTGAGTGACACAAGGTACTTCGTAAAGGTGGTGAGTATGTAGATGATGATGAACGTTGTGGATGCCCGGGCAGATCAGGGGCCGGTGAGAATGCTCAAATACAAATGCCAACTCAAAGATCACTTTCTAAGCGTGAGAAATGTGTATGCGACGGGCATCTTTGGTTTTGAAAAAGAATTTTTGAAAAGGAAGGATTATACTCTTGACCACCAGATAACCCGTTCAAGTTTTTGCCACAAATTAATAACAATGAAAATGTCAAAAGAGCAACTATTTTATTATTTTACAATGGTCGATTTTCAGTTAAACTGCTCCTATTTTAAAATTTTATTCAGTGCCTAAAATGGTTTCAGTATGTCCAATCAAGTTGTATATATTGTGAGATCTGTATCACTTGCACCCCGATATTGATAATCTTATTCTTATCTTTTTCTATACACTACTGAAGATCTGATTCACTGGAACCAAATTTGGGATGCATACTTGATGTACATAGGAGAGGGTTTTGAAATAAATTTATATACGATACTATAAGGCCAACAAGTGTGACGTATTTTTGTACTTGTAAAAAGATAGAGTATAGATGCCGACTCAAACATCTAAGAAGGGGTCGATTGTTTTGTTTAAGAATAAGATTTTTGAAAAGAAGAAGGGATTATATTGCCTGCTAAGTAATCATGGATTCGAAATTTTGCCATTAGTTAATAATAATGGAAACAAGTTGATCCACCGCCGGACAACACTCAACTCCAACTTCTTTTCCGACCGAAGATGATAACTGTTACATTTGTATTATTCATAAATTTTTAAAAGATATTACAAAAATATATTTTGTTGTATAAATGTATTCATTTATTAGAATAAAAAGCCATCGAATACATGTACCTGTATGATGAATTTTCGTGAGGATTTTTCTTATTCTTGTTTAGGGTAAAACCATCAAGTCATCTCCAGTTTGTGAGTCAGACAAAAATATGCAATACCGACAAAATGTTAGAACTCAATTTTTATCCTCAAGACAACTCGATAGTGTCCAATTTCATCCTTGTTTTAAGTCGGTTTTTGATGTGACAACGAATCTCTATGAAATCCCAGAAAGAAGAAGAAATCAAGCGAAGAATCGCTTGGATGGCAAGCCTTCAGTGGAACAAGCTCGACTTTCAAAACCAAGAAAATACCACCAGTCCTAAAAAGAAGGGTTTACAACCAATGTATCCTCCCGATAGTCAACTGTCGAACGGAAACATGGGACCGAACCAAGAGACCCACCCTGAAACCGAGAATCATGCAACATGCAACTGAAAGAATTATGCTCAACATCACATGGAGAGATCATAAGGCAGCTCATTATATTCGGGGGGAAAACAGGAGTCTGAGATATAAGATTGAAAACTCAAATAGCAACGGGCTGGTCAAGTGGTAAGAATGTCTGACAGCCGCTGGACATCGCAACTCACAACGTGGTATCCCCAGAGATCACGTGCAAAATCGTGGCCGGCAGAATATAAGATGGTGAGACAAAATAGACAAGTTTAGAAAGTATTGGTACTACAACGCCCATGATGGAGAGTTCTGGCGAATACTGAGGAAGGATGATGATGATAATGATGACTGCCATATGATAATTACGTAGTACTAAACGATGTTCCGGAGAAGAGTCTAGTAATGTTTAATAATTTAGTCAAGATTCTGATTGTAATTACGAGTGTCATTTTATCACACGTTGGATCTTATGTAATGTTACTATACTGCTGAACAAATTTCCCTTTTTAAAAGTTTTAGGGTAGTGTCCATTCCGAAGGTGCATATTAGGAAGGGACTGGACTTTGTTTTGTGAGGAGCAGCCAGTCATAATTATCATGTTGAATAATTTTCCACCCGTCGTATGAAACTACAGCTTGAATTATTTCCGTTAGTTAGTTTTAGATATTTTATATCCAAATTTAGAGCTTTGGTTTTATATAAAATATCTCTGATAAGTTGATTTTATTAGATTTATAGGGAATCACTGATCAAAAAGAACTTGAAACTAAGCACTGCCCTGCCTTGTATGCTGACTCTGGTGAATGTCGACTTCGTGCAATGACCAGTTGTCGAGCGATTGTGCAGCATTAAATTTCTCGAGAACCACCGATCCAAACAATTTTAAACTCGACACTTCAATGCTTGGTGTGCTGATTAATATATTTGGTAAATATCAACATCGTGCAATAGCCAGTTGCTGAGTAATCTCGGTGTACACACACGCGCCCGCAGAGATTTTTCAATCATAGTTTGATATTCCTAAGACTCCGATCATATATCCAGAATTGTATGTTTTTATGGCGTATCAATACTTATACCATAATGATGCCTTGTGAATTGTCTGGAACAGAGACGTTCACTTCTTTGTAATCTTACACGTTGTTAGTTGTTTTGTTTTGTTTTTTGTCATTTTTTTGTATATCTGCAGTCTCGACAAACCTCTAAGCCTCCAGTACAACGGACGTGTCTGTGGCAATAACATAATCATTACCATCTAACATCTACCAAAACAGTAAGCAAGAGTAAGGCTTTAATATTTCTAAATGTACATGAAATTTGATTGGTGGCAATAACGATCATCGGAAAATGGTGACGTTGGCCAATAACAGTGAGAATAGGTCATCAACAGGAGATTTTCTTTCGCATTCAATTAATTTACTTATTTTATTAGACGAAGAATTGTAAACTATTATTATCGATTTCTGGCAACTATTTATCCCCATCCCAATTCGTTAGCATTTTATCGCAGTCAAACTCAGGCTGGTTCCCCTTCGGCAGTAGGTAAATGAATTAACAGCACAGATCGGAATAAACAATAAGTCCCCGTTCGATTCTCACCAGGAACTTCGATTTGTGCTTTTACGTAATTTGATAAACAGACCCGAGTTTCATTGCAATAAAAAGCAACAAAAAAATTAGTTGAAGGTAACTAGCAACAAGAAATTAATAATAATGATTATTCTTCATTGTTTTCTGAGCAAGCCAGAGATTATCTTGAAGGTTGGATATGAAAATGAGGTACTTAATCAGAATATATCAGTTTGAAATGAGATGTAAAATATGAATCAATTCATGCATGTATCCGAAGGAGGGTCAAAAAGTCCGTAGCCTGACACTTGGTTGCTAGCTGAACTTAGATCTGAAATTTTCAGTGCATAATGTTCAATCTATTTGATATTCACCCATGAATTAAGAATAATGACAAGGGAGGTGATAATGTTGAAATTAATCATATCCTGCATTCAATGAATGCTTTTTTCGTCATAAAACCACTTTTTCAATGGATGATTTGGGATCTATTTGATTTCACCACTGAATTAAGAATACAAACAAGTGAGGAGATTATGTTGAAAATGATTATTTGTTTTGTCCAATAAATGCTTTTTCGTCATTGGGCTAGTTAACATTGTAGTTTTTCTTTAACTGCCACTTTTATTCCATAAACTAACATAATTTGGCGGGAATTGAACCATCATCATCATCATCAGCAGCAGCAGCAGCAGCAGCAGCATCATCGTCATCATCTTCATCATTATCATCATGATTATTATCATCATCATAATCATTATCATCATCGTCATTATCATTATTATCATCAGCAGCATAATTATCATTATCATTATCATCATAACGTCCATCGTTGCGCATAGAACTTCATCGAGAATCGCTCAATCTTGCTATTGTAGGCGTCGCGGCGCCAATATTTCCTAGACCTGCGCAAATGACCACGCAAGGAAAATGAAATGATTTGACTGAAATAATAAATCTAAGTGAAAAAAAAATGATCTAATTCCTTGGTTAAAATAAAAGATTTTTTTTTTCCTCGGCTACTGGGGAGGTTCGGGAATTGAACCGTAAATCTTATGAAAGCTGCTGTAACCAGTGAACTACCGCGTGGTGGTGGTCGTCGGCCTCTTCTTCAGTTTGTTTGTTGTTGCAAGGTGAAGTGAAGCTGCCATTGATGACAGATGGCACTCATTATAGCAATGGCTGCATCTCTCACCTTCACAACAACGCACGCTTTCACCCATCCTAACACCGAGCCCCATCTATCCACCTCAACACCCTCCCGCCCCCCCTTCCACATTCATCCTCTCTGGTCACCCCCTCCCACCACCCTCACTGCAACCCTTCAATCTACCTCTTCCTTCTTCTCCTCCTCCTTCTTTCATTGCCAATTGCCATATTTTGGCCCGTACCTTGAAACGACCGATCAACGTTGCGTCAAACTCAATTGCTAGGCTCATCCGCCATTAGAAGACACACACACACACACACACACACTCAGGCAAGCACGCACGCACGCACGCACGAAAACATGTAAAACGTACACACATGCACACATACATGCACATACACACGCACACGCAGAGCAAAATATGTGCACACGTACGCATACATCGACCCACAGAGATTTCTTTCTCATTCTGTGCATGCTTTCTTTCTTTCTTTCTTTTTCCGTTACTTTCTTTCTTTCTTTCTCTGTTACTTTCTTTCTTTCTTTTTCTGTTACTTTCTTTCTTTCTTTTTTTGTTACTTTCTTTCTTTTTTTCTGTTACTTTCTTTCTT
The DNA here is from genome assembly GCA_963457665.1 of Thysanoteuthis rhombus. Lineage (NCBI taxonomy): Eukaryota > Metazoa > Mollusca > Cephalopoda > Oegopsida > Thysanoteuthidae > Thysanoteuthis > Thysanoteuthis major. The sequence goes on along the minus strand of OY735238.1, from coordinate 21,533,722 downwards.
TCTTTTTCTGTTACTTTCTTTCTTTTTTTCTTTTTCTGCTACTTTCTTTCTTTTCTTATTTCTTTCCTTCTTTCTATTTCTGCTTCTTTCTTTCTTTCTTTCTTTTTCTGTTACTCTGTTTGTTTGTTTCTTTCTTTTTCTGTTACTTTCTTTCTTTCTTTCTTACTTTCTTACTTTTTCTGTTACTTTGTTTGTTTCTTTCTGTCTTTTTCTGTTTCTTTCCATCTTTTTCTGTTTCTTCCTTTCTTTTCTTTCTGTTTCTTTCTTTCTTTTTCTGTTACTTTCTTCCTTTGTTTCTTTAGAAACCCACAACCGAGACTGTCATCAAAACTGTGAACAAAGGTCTCTTCAGTTTTCAAGTTGGTCTGGCTGGCTGAATGGCTGGCTGGATGGATGGTTGGCTTGGGGTTCCAATTTGCGATGTAAGTTTATCTCAAATTGATCATTGGTTTGTGTCTGCTTTTTTTGTATTTTAATTTACACCTTTGTTAGTGATCACTGCTCAGCGAAAGGCGAGAGAGGTAACTCAATATTTTTTATTGATCACCATCAACATGACATGCTGCCAAAAGATGTTTGTCATATGACGGTTTCTTTTGAGTGACTAACATGTGAAGTATTCATTTGATCCATTGTATGTTTCTGTCTTCTAATTGTCTCCCTTTCTTCACTCTTTTTTTCCTTATTTTCCTTCCTTTCAATTATTATTATTATTTTTTCTCCTTTCTGATTATCTTTTCTTACTGTCATGATTCTGCTTTTCTTGTCTCTCAGTGTCTTACTTAATTTTCAATCTTATCCAGTTTTTTTTTTATCTTAGTCTGTTCAGATTTATCTATTCATCTATCCATCAACCTGTTCAGATCTATGTATTTTATCATATTCATCCAAGGTAATTTATACTGAACTCTAATATATATATATATATATATATATATATATATATAGAGAGAGAGAGAGAGAGAGAGAGAAGAGAGAGAGAGAGAGAGGGAGAGAGAGTCTAGGAAGCTTTACAGTTTTAAACACTGAATATTTAAAACCTTTTTTAATTTTTTTGTGTCACTTCAGTCACCTATTTCTTAATATCTGTCAATGCAATTTATGTAATTTTCTTCCGAGATTTTTCCTTATTTCACATACACTTCGTTATTATGGAACAATACGTAAATTGTCTATTGTCAGGATCATCAGTTATTTACCTTGTAACCGTTTCAGGTATTTTAAAAACAAAACAGTTATATCAACATGGTACCCCATCAGTGTTGATCAAACACCACCTCCCTTCCTTACATAGTTTTAGCAATAGATGTAGTTCATCATTTTATTTAAGGTTTTATGTGTATTGTATATTGATATCATTTTATACTACATTGCGTAGGTTACCTCAAAAACGTATTTAACAATAAGGGATCTGTAAGTATAACAACGAACAACAGACATGGCTCGTTATTCGTGTCATTTCTATTGAATGTTCACCCATGTGAATATTGAATCCGTTGTGTCTGTTTTAATCTCAGACTGCATGCAAATCAACTTATGATATCATCTAATTATACAGAGAAAAACTTCTGTGAGTCGATTATTTACCAACGTATTTAACCGAAGAATTTGATAATGTTTCCACTAGCCTTAAAGTTAATTTTTCTGCGTCATATATCACAAAGATACACACACACACATACATACATACATACATACATTCATATATATATATATATATATATATATATATATGTATATATATATATCTGTCTCACTCTCTAAAGTACGCATTATATATATATATATATATATATATATATATATATATCGAAGTACAAATCTGCAATTCAGTATACCATGTGTGGAGGGTTTTTTCGGGACCATGTTGCGAATCTATTTCACTATGTACATAAATATATATAAATCAACTGATGATCCCAACACGGAAAATTCACTCTTGGTAACATCCTAACAACTTCTGTGTAAAAAAAAAAAACATACATAAAATGCTTTGAAGAGCTTACATAAATTGCATTAACAGATATTTGGAAATAATTGACTGAAATGAGATAAATTTTGAAAATCCCATTACACGTCTCTCTCTCTCTCTCTCTCTCTATATATATATATATATATATATATATATATATGTGTGTGTGTGTGTGTGTGTGTGTGTGTGATCCACAGACAGCTGTTTTGTTGTATTACAACTCTTCAATGTGGCTATAGACAATCCATTACCCCATCCAGTACCATGAGGCAGGATCGAAGCCTTAGCTTCATACTCAGAGGCTGGTATCCTCTCTACACCTCGGAACTGGAAGGTCAGTGAGGTTGAAATTAAGCGATATATCTATTTATCGTACATATTCCTCATCCACCAGGGTGCTCTATTCCATGTTGGAAGAGCATTATATGTGCGTGTGTGCGTGCGTACGAGTGTGTGTGTGTGTGTGTGTGTGCGCGCACGCACGATGGTTTAATATAAAATGATTTGAAATACATAAATTCTTCCCTTGTCGGTGTGCTTGATCCAGAGATGATTATCAAATAGCTGTCTGTCGATTATAACGGCAGCATGAAACTGGTCTGTAACAACAAAATTGTAATCTTTCTACCTCTCTATCTATGCACACGCACGTATATGTGTGTGTTTCCCTCATATAATCTCATAAACTCTCTCTCTCTCTCTCTCTCTATCTCTATCTCAGTCCGCCCTGAGCAAGGAGAGATTTCAAAAGTGTGAATCAGCTTCTGCATGGCCATGAAAGCGCCGAATCGTAAAAGCTGCCAGGCGTAAACTAGACTCCCATCTGGCGATGAGGGTGTGAGTTCGATTCTCTCCGAAGGCTTACTCTTCACTTCACGAACGCGCAGTTATCCGTTATCATGGAAACAATGGCTCGAATTGAATAATAAATTGCATCAAAACACAACTGAAATTACGATGAACTTGACAAATCCAATCTAAACAATACTTCGTCAAGTAATGATTGAGATTTACCCTCCCATCATTTACAAGACTATAATTAGCTTAATAAGCTATGTGTATCTATTCATTCGTGACCATCGATCAAAACTGCAACCAAATCTGTCAACATGGGTTTCTTCAGTTATCAGGCTGGTCTGGCTGGCTGGATGGAATTTTAATTATTCATGCCTTATTATGCATAGAAAAAACTCGTTTTTTGTTTCGTGACGTAAATGGGATTTCAGTGGGGTTTCAATTTTGCAGTGTAACGTAAGTATTAAAAGTGTTAACGTAGTTTTTAATTTATCATATTTAATTAGAAATTCATATACGTAACCCTTTTTTCAGTGTATAGAAATACAATATATATATATATATATATATATATATATATATATATATATATATATATATATATATATACATATATATTATCTTTTTTTTACTCCAACTATTAAATTTTGACATTCTAAAGCCTGATCCAGGTCGATTAGTTTGCAAATCCCGTCCCCAGGAACTACCAATAAAGGAGTTGGAATGGGAGACGTAGTTTTGAAATAATATTGTACGGAGAAATGAATTCAACTTTGTTAACCTTTTTAGATTTTAATGAAGAGAGTTTATCCCTACAGCAACCAAGCTTGACTTATGTTTTTGTCAAACTAAAAAAACTGGTGTTGACTTCATTTTTCTACCGTAAGAAGAACAAGAACGACATCAATAATCCTCACCTAAATTAGGGATATCAAACAGATGAGTGAAATTCACCTCCCCTGATTTGAACTCAACACTAAATAATTGCTAGGAGTCCTTCATACTGACCAAGCTAAATTGACATGTCTCAGATATTGACGAATATCTCATTCTCATAAATGAATGAATTTATAAAGAAAAAAAATTTTTATGATCTTTTATTTATTATATATACAATACAAGGGTTGCAGTAATCATCTTCAGTTGAAATAGAAGTAGGAGTGGAGTTTGACCCTGCAGCACCCAGCCTTGTTTTCCTTTCTTTTCTCCCTTAAAATGCTTCTTCTTCATTCTCGTTTCTTTTTCTTAGTATTTTCAACTTTCTCTTTTTTTATATCCTTTCTCTTCATTGTAATCTTTTACCTTTTCTCTCTTGATTCCTTTCGTTTTGTCCTTCTTCCTTTGGATTTTCTTCTTTTTTTTCTGCTTTTTTTCTTCTTCCCAATTCTCTTTTCATTTCTCTACTCTTTCCTTCACACCTTTATTTTTCACACCTTCATCTCTTTCTTTCCCTGTTCCTCCCTCCTATCCTCCCTCTCTTCACTCCTTCCCGCATTCATTTCTTCTTTCCTTTCCTTCACTTTTTTTCCCAATTTTCAAAATTTCTTACCATTTATTCACTCCTCCCCACGAATCTTCCCCCCCCTCCTTCGGCATCGCCTCCCCAGCAGATCCATTCCCGGAAGTCTTTTCCATCGAGGGCGGATGGAGATGTTGGTCGACGATTGGTATTCAAAGGAAGCTGCCGAGCTCCCGAGTCGTGTGCATTTCACCTCGGCTCCAGGAGTGAATAAAACATCACCGTGGAACGAGTAGAACATGTCCCACACGATCCTTGACCCCACGCTCTTCGCCCGTCGTTAGCATCGGGCTTGGGAGATCGGGGGGGGGCCTGGTGGGGGGAGGAAGAAAATGAAAGAAAAAGGCCAATTGAAGAAGTACATGAGAGAAGGAAAGTTGAAATAGACTGACGTCAATGGAATTACGGATGAAGAAAGAGTAAAAAAAAAAAGAGCAAATAGCAGGAGAAATAAAAGAAAACCAAGTGTGGAATATAGTAGAAGAAAAATACAGCCGATAATGAAAGGCAGGGGGAAAGGAATTGGAAGAAAAAGAAGAATAAATGAATGAAAGAAAGTGGAGAAATTGTTGATGAAGAAAACGAAAAAAAAAACGAGAAAAAAGTAAAAATAGAAAAAGCGGGAACATAGTGACAGCAGCAGCAGAAGAAGAAGAAGAAGAAGAAGAAGAAGAAGAAGAAGAAGAAGAAGAAGAAGAAGAAGAAGAAGAAGAAGAAGAAGAAACAGGAAGAAAGAAGCAAATAGGGGAGTGGGAAAAGTTGAAGATTAGGAGACGAAAATATCAGTTAAAGATGCAAAGAATGAATAATGAGTTGCATTGAAAAAGAATGGATGAAAGGGAACGTGTAAACATTGATGAATGACTGATGTCCGTCTGCTGCGAGGAAAAAAGGCGGGAAAAGATGGTAAAAAGAAGAATCTTAGAGAAAACATTAAAATATAATACTAGGCAAAGAAAGATGAAGACAAGCTGGACTGCTGTAGAGTCAAATTACTGTCCTTCTTCTTTCCTGACTGAAGATGATTACATACTGCAACTTTTGTGTTGCATATATAACAAATAAGAATGATATAGTTATATATCTTTTAATAAATGTATCTATTTATTAGAATTGAATAAGCCCGTATCTTGTATCTGCATGATAAATGTTCGTAAAATTTTTTCGTAAATATCTATCAATTTAGCCTAGGCAGCAAGACACCTGACAATCAGTTGGTCCAGAGCTTGAATAAAGGTTGGGAATCTTAATTTTACATGTCAGTTTATAACTCTAATTTTGGTGAGGCTTGTTCTCAATAGTTTTGTTCTCGTTACGGTAGAAAAATAAAGTTTAGTTTTTGGGTCTGACAAAACTGGGAATTGCGTGAGGGAGAGGGTAGATAGGGAGAGGGAGAGAGAGATGTTTTTGAACAGGGGCGTAGCTGAGGGGAAGAGGGGCTATTTGAAAACGGCCCCCATGCCCTCAATCGAAAAACTTTCTTCACTGCATCTTCACTGAAAAATTCCAATAAATGTTGAAGTGAATCCTCAAAGAGCCTAACACCCCCGGCACCCAAATATCTAATTACGCCAAGGTTGGTGAGATCAGTGTCCAGTATGAGAAAAGAAAGACAAAAAAGAAGAAAATTGAAGGAAAAAAAACCCGAAATAATACGAGAATCAAAAGTTCAGTGAAGCGACCACGATAATGTTCAAAAGTCATTATCGCCTGATCACTTGACTCTGGGTAGAAGATCATTATAGGTAAGAAGTATCCAATCAATTAACACCTTTCTATCTGGTTTCATTTAAATTTGACTCGCAACAGCCGAGAAAATCGATTTTAAAACATATAGTTTAAACGCCATTATTGACGGATTACGTGACCCTAGATGAAGGGTTTTTATAACTAAGAAGCATCGTATTAAGGGATACCTTTTCTACTAAGTGTCAAGTAAATTCGATTCGAAGCAGCTTAGAAACAGTATCAGAACAGACCTACCAACCGACCGACCGAAATTTATATAGAAAAGCAAGGGCGACTCTAAAAATGATGGTTGAAAACTCGTTTTCTCATCAATGGATGGGTGTTGATTCTAGAATGATTGATAAATGGGGTAGTAGTTCATACAATAAAACAAATCGACCTGAGTTGAGAGAGTGAATTCGTCATCACTTCTTGTGTACGAAACTGTTATTTGTACATGACGTCACCAGTTTTTGGTGAAGTCATTATCATAGTTGTGTTAAATGAAAATAAAGCAAAAATGCAACATTACTAAGACTTCGACGAGGGGAATGAAACGAAAAGTTTGTTGTAAAATTCAGTGGAAGAAAGGATGATTAAACGGGAGGAAGAGAGAAAGGAAGAAAGGAGTTAGAGAAAAAGACAGAAGAAAGAAAGAAAAGGGAAAGAAAGAAAGAAATAAATAACGGAAGAAAGAAAGAGGGGACAGAAGAAAGAGAGGAGAGGAGAAAGAACAGAAGGTAGAAAGAGGGAAGGGAGAAAGAACGGAGGGAAGAAAGAGAGGGAGGAAGGAAAAAGGAAAGATGAAAGAAAATAGAAAGAAAGAAAGAAAGAAAGAAAGAAAAATGGAAGGAAGGAAGAAAGAGAGGGCGAAAAAAGGGAAAATGGGGAAAAGGAAAGAAAGAAAGAAAGAAAGAAAGAAGGAAAAAATGGGGAAGAAAAAGAGGAATGAAGAGTGAAAGGAAGAAGAAAGGAAAGAAGGAAAAAGAAAGGGAAGAAGGAAAGGAAAAAGGTGGGAAAAGGAGAGAAGGAAGGATAGAAGGAAGGAAGACAGAAAGGATAAACAAAAGAAGAAAGAATGGACTGCAAATGAAAGAAAGGTTGTAAAAATAAAGAACAATAGACAAGCAGATAGAAAAAAAAGGAAAGAGAGGAAGGAATTCAGGATTTGAGTAAAAATGGATGAAGAAGAATTAAAAATATAGATTGAAAAGATGAAGAAAGAAAATTGAAGATAAAGAAAGAATCGATTGCAAGAAAAAAGAAAAGGAGTAGATGAGAAGAAAGAAAAATCACGAAAAATAAGGAAAGAAAAATGAGAAGGTGGTTAGAATAAAAAAGAAAGAAAGAAAGAAGACGATAAGTAGGAAAGAGAGTGAGAGAGAAAGAAGAAGACAGGGATGAAAAAACAATAAGAAACGAAGATTTGAGAGGAAAGTTTTTGAACGAGAAAAACAATAGCAAAACAAAAAAAAAATGGTATAGTAAGTCACTCAATAAAAACCACGACGTGACCAACGTCTTTTGGCAGCATGCTGTATTGGGGGTAATCAATCAAAAGAATGGGAAAAGGGGATCAATGGATAGGTTATTTCTTTCGGCCTTTATTGTTCAGTGATAACAAGTAGGAAGCACGAATGCTGCTGGACATGAGCAGACATTGCGAATTGAACCTGCTGCTAGAGACCTATTTAAGGCTGGGAATTATCTGTACTTTTTTATATTTTTTTTATATCGGGAATAGATTTAAAAAAAAAGGAATAGCTGCGCTAAGGTCAAAATCCCTTACTTTATTGAAATCTGAAAATAAGCTAAACAGAATTCATACAATACAAAACTACTCGTCTCATTTCAGCTCCTTAATTAAAAGTTCCTGTAATTCGGATGTGCAGAACAGGTCAGTGACAGGTGAATCCCTCATATTTCATGATTTTCCTCCACTTTCATCTTCACTTTTCCCCATTCCTTACAATTGATTCTTTCTTTATCTCAAATTTATTAGTTTTTTAGTACATCACTGAGTCACTGTTATCCGTGCATGAGGTCACTCGTTTTTTCTACTGGTCATTGTCATCTGGCATTGTTATGCACGAAAATAAAGTCAAAACTCAAAAGTAAGAGTTTGACAAAAGAAAGGAAGAAAAAGACCCACTCAGCCTTATGGTTAATCCACCACTAGCGTCGAAAACATGGGGAAAATGTTTTGCTCTCAGTTGGATTCGATCTCAAAATCTACTGATAGCTAGCAGAACGACTTAGATAACCGAGCGACGGAAATAGTACTGAAAATTGAAATTTATTTGTAATCATAAATAGTATATCAATCGAATATCTCAAAATCACTGGCGAATATCTACTGTCTTTTTAGATTCTTGTGTTTTTATATTATTTAATGATTTTATTATCATATCAACTCTTATAATGACATCCTTAGCCATGTGATTTTTATTGAAAAGAAAAATAAACCAAATATATATACTTGTTATTATATAAAAATGGTATTTTTCATAACAGATTTTCAATGTTTACAAAAATACCGAAAACTCAGAGGCGCATTGACACGACATGACGTCACGAAATTACTCTCACTTTTTCCCCTCACTCTTCTATTTGTGTCTCTAATTCAGAAATCTTAAATTCCAAGTCTAAATAATTGCGATAATGAAGTCGATTTTCTTGGGATTTGTCAATACGACGTAAGGATAAGAGAAAAATATTTCTCTTTCCTTGTCCGCTCTTTATATCCTATTGTTCTATCATTACCAGAGCTGTGAACCGATTAAAAATAAAAGAATCTCATCTTTCTTCAACCACTCACTCTTCGGGTCTTTTAATTCTCTACAAACGCTGATAACCGATTTGGAAATTGGTCTTGACATGAATTTCCCCAATTTTAGAACTTTCAACTTTTGTCGCAATAGAAAACTGAAATGCAAAGTGCAGCCAAAGACAACAGCGAATATCACATCAAAATGATCATAGCAATGAAAACTTTCACAAATGACTGAACATTAACTATCACGGTTGATGGGAAGTTTCTTAGCCACACTTGATAGAAGAATTTGATTATGAGGGATGATTTCCAAAACAACTAGCTTGACTGCTGCAGTGTTAGATTCAATTCCTACTTCAGTTTCGATTGAAAGATGATTATTGCAATCTTTCCCAGAGTAACCGCGTGCCAAGAGCATTTTTGACTCATCTTGTAGAGCATTGTCTTTATGAAGATCAAATTCAATTGAGAAAAACTTTGCGACACTCTTTTTTAATGTTGCAACAGAAGGCCTTTGACAAGGATTGTCAGAGCTATACCACGCGAGGTAGCAGCGTTTCGAATCAGGAGAAACATCCATCGAAGACGTTGACAAATCTAGGCGAACTTTCACGTCAACGGTCGGCAATCACATTGTGTGCTGTGATCAGTGGAAACAGTAGCCTGACTGTCCATGGAGTTTTCGAAGTAATACAAATCTGTAAAAGTTCGTGCCATATGATTTCATGAGAAGAACTGATGACACGTCGTTTTACTGCGAAATGCGTGCTGCGTCTGATCAAAGATTACCTTCTTTTTTTTGTGTGTATGTGAAGCATGATAGAGCTCTCAGCAGCCCTAATCTACGGATGTGGCCCCTGATGTCCTTTTTTTACCCCAAAGCTTATGAGACTCGAAAGGTTACAGGTGGAACAGTGAAAGTTCGGTTTGAAGACTCTCCTCGTATAAAAAGAAACTAGGTCAAAAATCTATGAGTAATGTAAGATTGTGGTAGTATGTAGAATATAGGGTGTTGGGATGTTTGGTTTTATATGTAAATAGTTTCGTGTGGTTGATTAAGCGTCGATTTCTGGCAACTGTTTGCATTCTTCTCTAGAGAGACGTCCATTGTAAAGACGATTCAACAACTCAATTTATCACCGAATTACGGATCCTTTAAATTCCTCCACGCAAACCACTCATTCAAATCCCGTAACAGACGAGAATGGTGCATATACATATATATATATATATATATATATATATATATATCATAAGACGTACATATATTGATCTGAAAAATTGTTATTCAAACAGTGCTCAATACTTAGAGGAGAGACAATAATGCTTGCAAGGTAAATGATTACGACTCACTTCAACCGTCACATTATAAATCATGGGGGAAGTTATCTTCTGAGCATATATACAATTGTAAGTCCCAGTTCCTTTGTCTATCTGAAGTGCTGAATAAAGCAAAACAAGGGTATATCATTGACCTAAACGAAATTCATGTATTTAATCATTATTTATATATATATGTGCGTGTGTGTGTGTGTGTGTGTGTGTGTTCTGTTAGTCTCAGAACTACGAGCATATAAGTATTTCTTGGTATATATTGGTGTTCCTATGTCGACAGCATGATAATTAATGGATATTAGTATCCAACAATGTGAATAGAAAAAAAGCAGTTTTAGTAACTAAATTTTGCTCATATCGAAATATTTACGATATTGAGCGAAACAATGACATTGATCGGAAAATAAAGAAATGAGCCTCGGTTGGGATTAGTACCAACGCACATAACCATGGTCTGTACTAACCAATTGAGTCAACAGGACTGGAACGGTAGACAGGGGTCGAAATAACACCCTTCTTCTTCTCTTCCTCCGATCGCTGGCCGATTTCGTTTGTGTTCTGTTGAACATATATATATATATATAGTTCCGTAGTCCAGAGGTAGGTTGCAGGTCTGAAGGGAAGGTTTCAATTCTGCTTCGCAGTACTGGATGGGATAATGGAAAGTCTATAGCCACACTGAAGAGATGTAATACATCGAAATAGCTGTCTGTGGTTGACACCATTAAGTATATATATATATATATATATATATATATATATATATATATATGTATGTGTGTGTGTGTGTGTGTGTGTGTGTGTGAGAGTGAGTCTATGTGTACATATATAATTTCGCAGTGTGTTTTCTCTAATACATCTCCCATTGAAAACGACGAATAAGGAACATCTTTTTGATATTACTAATCTTTACTTTTTTTCGCACTAGTGAACGGATCTCTGGTTTTAGTGTCAATAAATATTTTCCAAGGGATAGAGTGCTTTCGGTAGCACCTTCTGTCATTTTCAATATCAAAGTGTAGTATTGCTGTCCGATTTCATTGTATAGTACAACTTTTTTTTTTCTACGATTTAATTTTACCGTTAAATCCAGCGTTTGCTGTTTGTTGTTGTTTCTGTCGGTTGCAATCAATCTTCTGATGACGTCATATAGCGGCCTCATGAGCATCAGAGAATTATTATCTTTCAAATTATCAAATGTTTTCAAATAATCAATTGATTAGATAAATGATAATCAATCAAGTAACTAATTATCCAATATGCCAGTAACCCGACTAAAAATTATAGTATGTGTGGAACTTGACTAAATGATAAGTGCTTTTATCATTAGCAATCTGTTAATGCACTTAATTGTATATAATATAACTACAAGTATTTTGCGTATGGGAGTATTTTCGTTCAGTGATTCGTGGATTTTTAGACGTGATTTTATTATAAGTGAATTTAAAGGACGGAAAGTTAAGTCTCGTGATAATGTTGTTCCTGTATGTCCAATATACGTTATCACCAACAACTTATTTCGCGAGAAGTTTTCAATTGATATCATATATGAGTTTACTAGCCTTTGGGGAATTGTGCCCCCTATCATAAACATCCACCAAGCTCATCCAAGAAATCCAAGTGATAAAATCTATTTCAGTTAATTTGGAATGTAGCGTTATAATGGTAACTTTGAAAGTAACTAAGAATAAAAATAACCCAAAACTCATGATATAAAGTTGAATCAAGAAATAAGTGTCGGGTGATATCTCTCCTAATTTTTTAGTATATATATATATATATATATATATATATATATATATATATATGGTCTCGCACGAAATGTACACAGTTTTACAAAGATTTTAAATTCAAGTCATTTTTTTAAACTAAGGAACTTATATATGTTTATTTTCTGGAAAAAAAATACTGACAGTGCTTATTTGTAAATGTCTGTAGACATTTTTGAGACACCCTGTACGTGTGTTTATATCAAAATTTTTTTGCAGACTGTCCGAGATTAAATTCGACATAAGAGATTTAAGATTTACACAGATAGACACTCAACACAAGTAATACAAACAACGAAAAACACATCTTTGTTGCAAAGTACAACTTACACGCTGTTTTGTCTTTGATTCGAAACACGTTTCCGAAGACACTTTCTGACACAACGAGGAGACAATTTTTCACCATTTTTCAGTTTCTTCTTGATGTCGAAAACACTTTGCCTTGACATTCCCGCTTTTTGCAATTTCATTGCAAGTTAAAGGTGTATCTTTCAGATAAGCTTTCCACTTCGACACTTTCCTTAGAGCTTAAATCTTTTCTAGATATCATGGTGACATATTGGACAAGTTCGCATGGTAATCACCACTAAAAGAGTAGCATGTTTGATTTGAGACCTGTTATTTAAACCTGTTACTAAAATTGAGGTAAAATGGAAACACGATAGGAAACAAAGGGTCTTAAAAGTGTATGCTAGATCATAATTAGCCACAATCCTAGGTTGGAATGAGATCATCTTTGCTTGAGGTCAACCTGAGACCACGAGAGGTAAACAATGATTTGAATTTTATTTGAACAGAATATCACAATGAATTCAAAATCCCAAATGTATGTATCACTGTTTACATCTTTGTAATTTAAATCAGGTTTAAAAATGATATAATTCAATTCTGAAAAAGATACTCAATAATTTCCAGCCTACTGTAAGCAACTACAATTAACTTGAAAATTTTGACATAATTCTGGCTTCGATATTTTAAAAGTTTTTTCTCCCAGTAATTGACAGACTCAAAAGGAAGTCGGAGGCTTGAGCTGTTCTTTTTTTTACCGTAACAAGGACAACTAAAACAATCTTCACCTGACTTACAGGAATAAACTTTTCACTGTTTGTTTTAAGCAAAACCGATGAATAAAATTAATATTTCCCGACAGTGATTTAAAACCACGATCAAGTGATCGGTAGGCAGCTCTCTAACCGCCTGAGCCAATCTAACAAATCTTATATATCTACGGAAACTTATGTTAGAAATACGCCATGGTTTATTTCATTCCGATGAATAAGTACGTTTATACTAAAAAAATAATTTTATATTTTTTCAATTCATTATACATACAATACAAAAGTTGAAGTAAATATCTTCAGTTGCGATAGATGTAGGAGTAAAATTTGGTTTTGCAGCAACCAGGCTTGTCTTTGTTGAAATATGCAATATGCAACTCATTATTACCATATTACGTTCACCGGAATATCGATCACTTAATCAGCATTATCTATTTTTTGTAACAAGAATAATCCACGCCAGATTTAAGAGAGTAGAAGTTAGCATTCCCATATCTAGAGATCAGCTTATCTTACCAACTTTGCTTAACTAATAAGTTTTACTTATCTACCAAATTTTATGAAAGAAACTTGCGAACACTTATTTCATCCAAATAGAACATAACGTCTATAAAATTCACATTTGTGCACCGTGATTTAAAATCACGACCAAGTGGGTGCGAACCGGCTCGCTCACCGACTGATATATATGTATAGTGAAATAATGGATTCGAGCAAAATTAAGTTCTTGAAACTATTTCCTTATTCACATTGTCGGATAGTAGTAACTATTATGTCAGTCGTAGAAGATAATTACATTTTGAAATAAGCCAGATCAGCCTACTTCTAATGACACATTTAATTATTCTTATTATTTCATTTCGTTCATCTCTCTTTCGCAATGAGGACACAATCTGAGCAAATGTTTATTTTTTATTTTTATGACGACACGTGTCAACCGCCGTCGATCCTGTGGATGGGGCCTTGGCACCCGGCGAGGCACGTGTATGCTCGTGTAGGTGGTACTAGATGAGGGATAAGGGGCACTGAAGAGGGCAGGTAGGGTTACGGAGATCGAAAATTATAACTGTCAACTTAAGTTGATTAAGTCAAGTTAATTCAGTTTTCAAATTGGTCTGGCTGGCAGGTTGGCTATTTTGTATCACTTATGAAAGTCGCACTGATGGAGCTAGAGGGCTGAGTATTTTAACGTTTACTCCTCATTATATCTAAAAAAATAATTTTTTTTTAATTCTTGAAAGTTCCACAGCTGAATAGGTTTTTAGTGGGATTCGATTTGCAATGTAAGTTCATGCTAAATTGATCACTAGTTTGTGTTTTGCGACATTCATGCTTTCTTTTTTTGAAAATTCAGACTTTTCCGGTGACCACCACCTAACAAAAGAAGTTACTCCTTCATTGATCACCCCTTTTTTCCAAATTTCAGTTGTTCAAATCCAACTCAGCATACTGCAAAAAGACAATGATCACATGACAGTTTCTATCTGGTGACTAACCTGTTTATCAATTAAATTTGTTATATTGAATCACCGTACGTCCACTAATTGCCCGACCGACCAGGTCAGCGGGCTACAGATTCTTTGAGTGTTTGTGTATATGTGTCCACGTGTGTATGTGTCCAGCCATCCCGAGTCACATTTTGGTGGCGACAATATTGAAAATTCACATGAGTATATACACTAACACGGAGAGATTACAAGAGAGCACAATTTATCAGGAAGAAAACGAGGGTCAGAGACGACATAAAATCCATTTGAAAACTTAAATGGCAATGGGCTGGCCATGTTGCAAGAATGAAAGACAACCGATGGACCTCACGACTCACAACATGGATCCCCAGAGATCACACGAAAAACTGAGGCCGACAGAATACAAAATCAGAAAATATTGGCTCTGCGATGCCCATGATAGAGAAATGTGGCGAATCCTGGGGAAAGTCTTTGTCCAGCGATGGACGGTAAAAGACTGATGATGGTGATGATGATGATGAAAAACGTCCCGTCATTTTTGTTGTTGTTGTTGTTGTTGTTGTTTCAAAAAATGTTTTTTGGGGGGTCTCTATGGTCATTTTGTGACCAGCAATACCAAATTAAATATAATTTCAGATAGAATACCTATTTTAAAAATAATTTCAGATAATTTTTTTAGATGATTAGTTCTGGTATACAAGCGGGCTTTGGTGATTCCCCTAGGAGAGGTATGGATATTTTTATCAAGTCCTTTACAAAAAATCAACATTTTCAAATAATCCCACTTGCCACAGGTGATTCATTTATTTCGTCCATTCTTCCTCCGGAAAATCTGAGTAAAATGTTCATTTTTGATTTTTATGACGACACGTGTCAGCAGCCGTCGATGCTTTGGATGAGGTCTGAACATACGTCGAGGCACGTGCCTGCTCGTTTAGGTGGTACTGACGAACAAAGAACGGGGGGACAAAACGAGGGAGCAAGGGTTATGGAGGTTACGGAGGTTAGATAGACGGGAATTTTATGCGTCTAATGTGTCGTAGATTTTACAAATACATAAGGCAATCTGCTGGAAAATGAGAATGAAAATTATGCATTCAGAATGTTTGCACAAATCGAAAAAAAATTGTAGAGAGAGAAAGGGTGAGAGAGAGAGAGAGAGTAAGACAGAAAATACTCTGGTTCAGACTTGAATAGATATATTGAGATTTATTGAGATGGACTGATATACATACATATATATATATATATACATATATATATATATATATATATATATATATATATATATAGAGAGAGAGAGAGAGAGAGAGAGAGAGAGAAAGGAAGAGAGAGACAGGAAATGGGACTGATACGTATGAATAAACTGAACTCTATTATAACGGACTTATGTATAGAGCATCACAATACTTGAAACCCAAGTGAAGATTTTAAATGATTTAATCATTACCGGGTAAAATTCATTATCGTTTGTGATTATGAGGTTAGTCATCTTATAGACACTTTCCTATAGTGAAAAGTGGAGCAGTGATCATAAGCTGAGTATTTTAAACGGAATTCTAATCATTGAAATTTTTTGTTGCGACTAAACTCAAGGGCAATTATCGTGGGATAAAGAGTTTACATTTCAATTTATCGGTTTGTGCTGTAAAAAAAAACAAAAAAACTGTTCCAAGTCTACACAGTACGAGGTAAAGAATATTGTTATCCGATTTCAAACGTGGTAGGATTGTTTAACTTAAGAATGAGGGTCTATCACAATTTGTTGTTGCTGAGCAAATTAATTGAAGTTGTGATTTTTTTTTTGCGTGATCCAGGCTGTAATGGAGCCAAGAATAGAAGTGGAGACTCAAGAAGACGGAAACAGGGCTTAAATTCCACAAAGCGATCACTGGAGGAAATCTTAGAAAGTCAGAAGAAGATTGCAATGTCTAAGAATAAAGATGAACTACAAACAACACAGATTGACATCTCTGATCTAAATAGCTGATAGAAACGTCAATCTGTTTGTGGATCGTTTCCAGGGCTGGACATATAATCTTACACCTGATGAAGTCTTGCAAATTCCTGTCTGCATCGTTTTGGGGTTATTTTTCCAGAGCTTGACGCTGCAATCTTTTTCTGTGCTTGTCTTGTTACTTCATAATTGTCCGTCTGAACGAGATTATAATGAAAAATAAATATTTGTTGTGCAAAATAAGAGCTGTCTTCGTCAACAGGCCATGGACATATTTACTTCTCTCTCTCTCTCTCAACATATATATATATATATGCAAAGTTTATAAGACTGTATATATAATGTGTGTGTATGTATAATTATAAATTGCGTTGTATCAAATTGAAACTCTATTTTAAATGATCTCCTGTTATTACGCGGTGAATATATCATTTTGCCGAGAAAACGCAAAAGAATAAACAATTAAATAAAAAGTTCGTTCTATTTACGTTGTCTACGCCAAATGATATATTCACTGTGTGAGAACGGGAGATCATTTCAAATAGAGTTTCAATAAAATAAAACACAATTTGTAATCATTCTGTTGGATCATATATCCATTTCTTGATCACACTCACACGCATACATACATACATACACACACACACATATATATATATATATATATATATATATATATATATATATATATATAAATATATATATATATATATATATTGTCTATGACGCTTTACAGCTTTAAAGGCATTTCAGTCATTTAAGCTGCTGTTTCCTTTGAGTATTTTAGAAGGAGAAAGAAGCAGAAAAGAGTTTTCGACTCTAAGACATTGAGTCAGCTTTAAATATCTTACCCTAAAGAAAGAAAGAAAGAAAGATGGGAAGCATCGACAGATTTCTTTAAAAACCGTTCTTGGAAGTTTTTACTGAGTCAAGCGTTATAAATTTGAACTTCATATTTTACACACGTTTATATTCTAGCGTTAAATTCATTTGCCATTTGCTAAACATGCGTATCATCCCAATAACATACGAAACAAGATGGATAAGTTTATGTGGTTAACAAGCTCGTTTGTCAAATAATTGACGTTGATTTGTTCCTTGAATACGGCCTAGTGCAAATATTGATTTAGTCAATATGTGAAGTAAATAGTGTTCTTACGCTGGCTATGACTTCGACAATTTATGCTTGCGCTCCGCATATTACATTTCTTCTTACTTGGATGACTTGCAGTGTATGAATTGCGCTTGGTTGGGGGGTGACAAGCACCCGAAGTAGTGTCACTCACTTCATCATGCGCTATTTTACCCATAGCTAGGAAATGAGATTGATTCATGCATTTCCCAAGGACATTTGTGCGAAGTGAACACAAGCTGTACCAGGAAAGAGATTGAACTCTTCTCCCCGATCGGCCACCCTGCACCTGCTTTAGTCGAAATGGATATATTAAAATAGGTAAAGAGCGAAAAAACTTTTTAAAAATAGGTAACTCGTCGTCACAGTCAATAATTAAACAACCGTAGCATCAAAATTTGAAGTCATGTAAAAAAAATCTATCGAAGAATAAATATGGTCGAGATATCTAGATTCTGGGGAATCTAGATGTTGCTAATGAACTATACCCGAACAAAATAAGGTCCCCCAAAAGGTCAAAAAACCTTTTTTTTTCCAAAAATCAAAAAAAACATTTTAGAAGGGCTCTAAACGAGTACTGATGCCAATTTTCAAGTCTGTAGACGAAACGGTATTGCCAGGAGCGCAGGAACACCCAAACATGTGACATGGAAACAGACACACACACAGAGGAACATACGCAAATCTATAAAAAAAAATGAACCTTTCAACATCTTTGATTGTTCAATTCGAATTGTATATCAGATTATGAGAGATAGCAAACTTTAATGCTGCCAAAATCAACTCAAAAGAAGAAATATCTTACGTCAACTCTCTCGTATCACTTCCAATGAAGGAAGTGGTATCAAAAAAGTTGAATTAGGATCTGTAATCTCTCTTCCGGTGGCTAATGTAGGGCGTGGTTGTAACTGAGTCGATTCGGGGTAAGAAGAACAGCAGATTTAAAGCTGCCTCAACGCCTCTGAGTCGTAAACACTTTTCTGCTTCTGTCACCGCCTTAAACACACAAGGTAAACTTTGGGGGTCTATCCCCCCGCCTCCTGTCGCCTGCCGCAGTTTAGCGCGTCCCTAGTAATTACCAACTTGATGCCAACTGATACCCACTCCATTAGACAAATCTGCACCCAGAAGAAAATAAAAAAAGGGGTGGGATGAAAGGAGAGAAGCGTTGCCCACAGCAGGTTAAATATTTGATTTAACAAAGGACTAAAGGGTTCCGATTTTCTTATTTTCTTGGTTTTGTTTACGATCACAAAAAAAGTGACTTGGTCTGTTTGTTTTAGAGTATGAGTTCAATGAAAACACTGCAGGGTGTTATTTTTTTGTTTTGTCGTCTGCTTTCTTGATCCTTTCTTCTATCTTCATTTCTTTTCTTTGTTCTTTCTTTTTTTCTTCTTCTGTTATTTCATTCTTTCTCTTTTTCTTTTTTGCTTGCTTGCTTTCTTTCTTCCTTTTTTCTTCCCCTCTTTCTTCCTTTTTTTCTTTCCCCTCTTTCTTTCTCTCTTCCTCTCTTTCTTTTCCCTCCTTCCCATTTCTCATTCAACCCCCTTTATATCTCGCATATGTTTTGTGTCTTCTCTTCTTCGGTATTTCTTTCTTTCCATTTGTCTTTTTTTCACCCCATTCAGTCCTTTTTCGTTCTCCCCGTTGCTTCATTGAACAACTGCAGTCATCAAAGATGGCGAAAGGTTCTATCCTTTTTTATATATGTGCGTGTGCATGTTTTTTTTATGTTTGTTTGTGTGTTTGTGTGTCCCAGCGGTGTTGCTCATACCGCATTGTTCACAGATTCGAAATTTGGTACCAATACTTCTGAATTTTTTTCTTAATTTCATAAAAATTCTCCTGAATTTAGATGTTTCTAGACCTTTTTTTTTTTTACTCTATTTTTGATGCTCTCCACTGGAAAATGTCAGTGATGTCATGAATAGAATTTATTCTGACTATATTTATTCTTCGATCGAATTTTGTTATATGACCTCATATTTCGACGCTACGACTGTTCATTTATTGACTGTGGTGGCAAGATTTTCCTCTTTCATTTTTTTTTTTCGTTTTGTGTTTTCTATCTTATTCAAAACATACAAAACGATGAAATTAAAAAAAAAAAAAAGATCAGAAAAGAAATTGAACAAACAAGAAAAGTCTGGAAGAAAGAAAGGATCAAATATTTTGGACCACAAAACTGATACATATCAGAAGCGAAAGTTTTTAGATTACACCATTATTAAAGATTCATTTTGATTTTTAGTAAAACAAGGAAGAAATGCTGAATTCAGAGCCCTTTCACAACATTAAAGAATTCTGATAAAACAAAATTTCACGAAATTTTTTTTTTCAAATTATGGTGCAAACTAAATTCGCATTACGGTGTAAACTGAAAATTTGCGCTTTCGACTTGGATCAATTTTTAGGACCCAGATCCGAAAGAAAGAAAGAATATTAGAAAGATAGAAAAAAGACTTATTGTATGAAAGCGAAAGAGTTTTTCAAAGAAAGACCAATTTAAATTGACTGAAAGGCCTGCATAAAATCACATGAAGAGATCAATAGACAGCAGATTATATTAGTTCGGAAAAAAAACAGGATTCATAGATATCATGAAATTCATCAGAAAACTTGAACGGTTATGGGCAGGGGTAGGCCATGCAGTAAGAATGCAAGACAATGGTTGGACACCAAGAGTCAAGAGATCGCATGCGAAACTGTGACCGGCAAAAAGAAAAAAAATAGATGGTGTGGCAAACTAGACAAGCTCAGGAATTATTAGCTCAGCGACGCCCGTGATAGAGAGGTCCAGTGAATCTGATGATGATACACCATTGGTTTGTGCATCTTTTAGTGCATTGATGTGCTGAGAAGGGATTTGGAAACTTCTGTTTGATTTTCTCCCGAAAGTGAAAACAGCCCCTGACCAATGCCTCAAGGTGTCATGAAAAAAAAAAAAGGTTTCTGGACAGAATATAAGGCGCCAGCATTCTGCAACTGTTTAGACATGTCTTTCATTTATTTCTTTTCTTTTTTTCCAGTTTTTTGTGGCGTATTCGAAGCCGCCAACCAAAACTGTCACCATAGGTTTCTTTAGCTGAGCAGACTGACTGTTTAGCTGACTGGCTGGCTACGTACGTATGGCGCATACAGGCCATACCAATAGAGCTAAAGGACTGAAAATGTAAAAATATACTCTTTATCATGTCTACAAAAACAATCTTTTTTAAAAATCCTCCCTTAATTGGTTTTTAATGGGGCCAATTTGCAATATAAATCCATGCTAAATCAGTTCCTAGTTTGTGTTTGCCTGCATTCGCATAATTTTTTTTTTTTTTGGAAATTGAGAATTTTTCGTGATCATCGCCCAACAAAAGGTGATAGAAGTAAATTATCTATTGATCAACGCTTCTTCCAGTTTTTGAAATTGATCATTCGCTGTGAAAAGAAAGTGGTCATGTGACGATTTCTATTGATTGACTAACCTGACCTGTTTTTGCTTTTTTTTTGTTTTGTTTTTTGGTTTTACTTTTATTCAACAAAATCTCGTCCAGTGGACAAGCGAGATTTTTCTCCGAGTGATTAGCTTTCATTCGAAGCATTTGGCTCATTTACACGTCGAGACGCTAGGGAAATCAACACGGTGTCTTGGATTCAATCAGGGAAAAGAGAGAAGAAAAAAGGTTACTGTGCCTCAACACACCGTGGGCACACACATACACAAAAATTGGACTTTTGTTTGTTTTCTCTGAAATACAAAAGAAACTGTTTCAAGACACGGGGTAGAGCTTATGGACCGTCCGTTTCTGCCTGATATTGGGGAAAAGGTAAAGCTGAGCTGAACCTTTGTTTCTGTTTGCTCATTCACCATGATCTCTCTCTCTCTCTCTTTCTCTCTCTCTCTCTCTGTATATATGTGTGTGTGCGTGTGTGCGTGTTTGTTGCGTGGATGTGAGGTATTCCGATAAAAAGTTGAAAATTAGACAATGTGGAAAAGAGAGGAAAATTTGAAAAAATACAAAAAAAAGTGTTACATCTCAAATTTTTCATCATCATGCAGATAGGCTTGATGCATTTCGTTGGTTCATTCCGACTTCTTCAAAAGCACATGCAACAATGCAAAAAAACTGCATGTGCTTTTGGAAAAGTTGTGAGAACCAACCAAATGAATCAAGCATGTTCTTATGACAATGAAATTTTATGTATATATGCATATACATATATGTATTCATATATATTCATACACATATAAAGACGTTATTTTGCTTAGTAGGGACTCTTTTTGAACTGACATCCACGTTTTCACTCGACTTGCACCCTAAAGAGGTCATCTTAATACGATGACTGAAGTAGCCAACCAATAATCTGAAATTCAGATAACTGCTACATATCCATCTTGTCTTGTTATCTATTGTCGATAACTGCACTTTTTGCAGTTTCCGTTACATAGAAACTGTCTAAAAACGTTGATGTCGGTTCAAAAAAAGTTTGCACAAAATTTTTAAAAAATAAGATCTTTAAAATCATTGTCGGATTGTATATCCATTTCTCTCTAATGTATATATAGTGTAGAAAGATTACAGCTTTAAACATTAAAAATATATATAAGAAAATTCCTCAAATTTATACCATTTCAGTCAATCATTTCCCAATATCTGTTGATGTAATTTATGTAGTTTTTTTGTTGTATTCCTGGTTTACTAATAATTTGATGGTACTATATATATATATATATATGTGTGTGTGTGTGTGTGTGTGTGTGTGTGTGTGTGTGTGTAACTGCACGTGCACGCTTGTGTATGGTTATTTTGTTAAAACTTCTTTCTCACTCACTTTTTCTTTCCCTCTTGACATAACTTGTCAACTCGCTTATTCAGATCCGTCTTTTGCTTTTTTGTTCATTCCATTCTTAATATCCAAAATTCTTCTTTCCCCTGCCTAGATCACCTTCAGCCGAATGCTTCATCATCATCAGCCTTTTAGCGTTCGTTTTTGGACATGGACCTTCCCTAAGATTCACTAGACCATTTTATCGTGCGCTTCACGGAGCCAGTACTTTCCGAAATTATTCTAGCTCGTCACAACATCTTATATATTGTCGGCCCTGGTTTCACACATGATCTCTGGGGATCCACGTTGTAAATCCTGATGTCTAGCGGTCTTCTGACATTCTTGCAACATGTCGAGCCCATTGCCATTCAAGTTTTCATATTAATTCTCTATCTCAGACTCCTGTCTCTTCTCTAATATACTGTGCTGTCTTGTGAACTCTCCATTTGAGGTTGAGCATGATTCTCTCTTGTGCACGTTGCATGGTTTTCATAGTTGTGAAATTGACAATTAGGGAACTAAGTTTTGCCCGGACCGATTCACTTTCGTAAGTGGGTGAACATCGTTAATGATAGAGTAAAGAATGAGCTTAAGCAGAATACGAACCTACACCCTAATGGAGGCTCTTACTGATATAGCTACCAAGACCCTGAAATCGGTATAACACCTCTAATTCATCTCACATTCTGATCGGAGGTTGGTTTGTTTATACTTTGTTAGTTTTGTGTATTTCTACGCCTTTTGGTTCCCGTATTGACGGAGCAATATTTATGAATGGATATCCGTGTCCGAAAAAATAATGAAGAAATTGACAATTGAGAAAATTTTTTTGCTCGGGCCGACAACTGATTGTGAAATGAGGGTGCTATTCGAATTTCTGTCTACCGTGCACGCCTAGGTAGCTCAATCAGGAAGAGCAGATCCGGTATAAGGGTGCATCCTTCAAGGTGTGGGCTCGAATTCCACTCCTTTTTCCAATTATGATCGTTCACTCCCTATCGAATGAAATAAACCCGAGCAAAAAGTTCCCGAATGGTAAATTTCTTTATCGCACGGTTGGATACGAATATATATATATATATATATATATATATATATATATATATATATATATATATATATATATATATATATACTACAACTATTACTAATACTACTACTACTGCTGCTAAAGAGATTAGCGCTTCAATTCACATTAAATCGAATATTTCTTTGGAAATATTCTGAATGAAGTTTGTCGACGTTTTGAGCCATCATCCATTTTCTATGTTGTTCAATCGATTAGAGTTTTCCTTTTAACAAAATCTGTTGTCAACACGTTTTTTGTACCCTCGTTTGACCGAAAATGAAATCCAAAAATATTCAAATAACTGAAAATCGGATACTAATTAATATCATGACTCACCATCGCAGTCAATAATTGAACAACCGTAGCGTCGAAATTTGAAGACATAAAAACATCCTAAGAATAAATATGGTCAGAATAAATTCAATATATGACATCACTGACGGTTTCCACTGAAAAACATATAGTCGATTGAAAAAATATATCTAAAACCATTTAGATTACGGAGAATCTAGGTGTTATTAAAATAACCCATCAAAATAAGGGTCAAAAAGCTTTTTTTTTTCAAAAATCCCCTCAAAATTTAGAAGAGTTTTAGCTGATTACAGATGCCAATTTTCCAGTCTATAGATAAAATGGTATGGCCAGGAGCGTTGGAACATACAACAACAAAAACAAACACACACACATATGAAAAAGAATAGAACCGTTCGCTATCTTTGATGGGTTCGGTCGTTCAGTATGATCATTATTATTATAAATTCTGTGTGTCAACCTGAACACTAAGATTTTTTACTGATTTTTAATATATATATATATATATATATATATATATATATATATATATATATATATATATATATATATATATATATATATATATATATATATATATTCAGTTGTTTTAAATGCTTCATAATAAATGAATGAATGAAATTGTAAATTTTAGGAGTAATGAATCCTAAAAATGAATCCTGGAATATTGCTCAATTCTGAATAGAAAACAAATGATGCTATGAAGTAAAATAAACGGTATCAGGACAACTGCCTCCGAAACCATTGCCCCATGGGTCAGCTGCCCAAAGGATGACTGCCCCAGATGAATAACTCTTAACAATTGCCATCTGATCAATTTCCCTATGGATGTGACCATTTACATCGTCATCCACGAATTTCCACGAACTTTAAATTTGGCTTTACAGTTGTTGCGCTATTTCCAAGGGACAATTATTTAGTCGTCCTAAAATCAAAATAAACATATCAAAACATGCTGTCAATGTCCTTTGATAATATATTTTTGTTCATAACTGGATTGATTTTTTTTCGCATTTTCCAGCTATACAGACGCATTTTATTATAATCGGTTATTTGATTCCCAAGTACTAGGCTGAGGGAGGAGGTGGTGTGATTTTAAATCATCCTCACTGGGTCCCTCAATGGAGGGGGGGGGGCTACCGAAAGCTTTACAGATCGTAGTTCACCTACTTAATTACTACTATAATTGAAATAACAAATCTCAGTAAATGCTGTATGAACCCTCAAGGAGTCAAGTTCCTGTCTATTTCGACTGAAGATGATTACTGCAAATTTTCTATTCCATTGATATAATATGTTTATAAGAATGAAATAAACCCTTGCGTATTTCCAACATAAATGTTGGAAAATATGTCAATTTAGCTCAGTCAATGAAGATACTAATCAGTCGGTCGTGATTCCAAATCATAGAAAGGTAATGTTAAAATTGCTGAGGATTGTCCTTGTTGTTCTATTCACTTTAAAAAAACGAAGTCAACCCCAGCTTTGGACTGGATTTTAGCAACAATTGTAAAAAAACTGTTCCAATTGTTTCACTAATCTTTGAATACGAAATAGTGTTTAGTTTGGATATTATAAACTTTACAATGAGTTTGTAATTTCTTTTTATATTTTCGACCCACTCTGAATAAATACTAAACTTTGAACATAGAAATTAAAAGAAGACGAAAAAAGGGTTTTGCTCCGCACTCTTCAACCTTTTAAGTACAATATCAGGGTGATACTCCAATTCTTTTACTTCTCACTTCAACAGAATATAAATTAGACGGAAAACGTATTAAATAACAGTATTTTGCTTTTGACTTTTTCCTTTACAGTTGTACATTTAATCATTTGTGCAACATTTTCACTCACTCATATATATATATATATATATATATATATATATATATATATATATATATATATATATATGAAAGCTAATTTAGAATAAGAGTTTCTATATAATATAACGCAATTTATAATCCCTCTATTAGATTATATATCTATTTCTTGATACATAACTGTCGCGAATAGAGCAGATATAGACCAAGAATAAAAGAGATGAGAATTTGGAGTGAAAACATATATACATATATATGTGTGTGTGCGTGTGTGTGTGTGTGTGTGTTTACATGTTTGATATTTCAGAAAAGAAATGGGGATATTTCTGTGTTGTGGGTTGTTTAGTAGGAGTGAAAGGGGAGATGTTTGTATCCGTGTAGGTGAGAGTCAAGTTTGGTCTGAAATAAAAAAAAGGGTCTGCGAGAGGAAGGGCCAGGGGGTGTTTGTATATATGTGTGAGTATCAGGTTAAGATAAGAAAGGTCAGTAAGAGGAGAGGTCAAAATGAAAATGGTCACTTTTCAGGAAAATATTTTTTGACCGTGGTTTTTTTTTTTTTTGAGAGGTGGTGTTTAGCATTGAATGGATAGATGTTGACATATGGGGTGGGGCAGGAGTGGGATGTGTTTGTGATCATTTTGGTCGATGTTGGGTTAAAGGGGTGATATGTGTGTGTGTATACTTTATTTCTTAAAGGGTCTGTTATGTCTTAGTCCATTCCTTGTATGTTAATGCTGTAATGTTTTTCACTGCTTCACTACAAGAAAAAGATGACTGGTAACCATCGAAATGCATCAAAACATGCCCACGTGATAACACAAATTTTCGTAATTTAAGACCTCTTTTTCTCTTGAATTTTCTCACCTTCTAATTGTCATTTCACCAACACACACACACACACGCTCACACACATACACACACACATACACACATATATATATACATATATATATATATATATATGTGTGTGTGTGTGTGTGTATGTATATATATATATATATATATATATATATATATATATATATATTTGAGTGAAATAGCAATTCAGAAGGGTTTCTACAAAGAAAAGGTGTAATGGAGATAGAGGAGATATTTTGTTATATAGGGTCTGTATCTTGCAGTGGGTGGGTTTACAGATTAGTAATTAAACTAAGTGGATTTTTAGTCTCCAAAGAAATCAGGACTGCACGGGGTTGTGTACAAGGTCAGCAGGGAAGTATAAAATAACGAACGCCTTGGCATAGGTCTAAATTAGAAAATAGATCTTGAGATGTTTTTTCTTGAAAGAAAAAGGTATGAACTGACAAAAAGTCGAAATGAACCAAACAAAATCTCAAACATTGATGCCTGAATTGTCATTTCACTCTATTGTTAGATAAATTGTTATCCATATCGATGCACTGGTTACATATATATATATATATATATATATATATATATATATATATATATATATATATATATATATAAGTGTCTATGTGTGATCTCTTTGGAATACATAGGGCTTTATATTGTACGAAAGGATCAATAAAGATTAATTGATAGCAATAATTCAATAAAATACAGCGTATAATAATCAATTTTTAATGGGTCACTACAGTCAGGATGATATGTTTTTATGCTATTTGCGTTTTGTCTCGAGTGATATGTAGATAGCCATTGATGACAGCATACCAGAGAAATATCGTGGCATGCCAAGTCTTCTTAGAGATTTTTAATGGTTTACCTTCGAACAAATATGGTATTTAAACCATGTCTTTTGTCAAGGATTGAACCAACTACCGGTGTCTCCACTGAGTACACTATCAGTTCTATATTTCCTTCATGTCTTTTTTCCCTTCTATCTTCCCTTCTTTCTTTCCTTCTATCTTTTTCCCTTTTTTTTTTCCTTCATTTCTTTCTTATATTGTCATTCCTTTCTCCCTCGTTCTCCCTTTTATTCATTCATTCTTTGTTTCACTTTAGTCATTTATAATTTGCTTTTCATAAATTATTTATTGCCTTTTTATTGGATTCACTCCATTCAAAACCTCTCGTTAACTCCTTCTTTTCTGCCTCCATAGTTTTTCTTTCTTTTTATGTTGTTATCTTAGTTTTTTTTCTTTACTTCCATATCTCTTCATTTATTTTCCCTTTTTTTCTTACTTTATTTCTCTCTCTCTACTACGGTCCCTTTGTTTCTCTTTTTAACTCTCTTGTTTCTTTTTTTTCTTTTTATTATAACATTTTGTTTGTTTTTACTTTCTTTTTTCTATCTTTCTTCCTCGTTTCTCTCTCTCCCTCCCCCCCCCCTCTCTCTCTCTCTCCCTCTCTGTCTCCCTCTTTGTTAGGACATCCTTTTCTCTCTTTGTTCCCTTATTTATCTATTTACTTAACTATTTCTCCTGTCTTCCTTTCTCATTTTCTTCTTCTCTTTCTTTTATGGCATCTTCGTTTCTTTCTTTCCTCCCTTGTTTGTTTATTTCATTCTTTATCGTTTCTTTGTTTATTACTTTCTTTTTCTTTCTCTTTGCTCCCTTGTATGTTTATTGATTTGTTTGTCTCTCTCTCTTTCTTCCTCTCTTTCTTTCTCGTTTCTTTCTCATTCTTTCTTTCTTTCTCGTTTCTTTCTTTATTTCTTCCTTCTTCTCTCTCTCTCTCTCTTTTATGACACCTTTGTTTCTTTCTCTACTACCTTGTTTGTTTGTTTGTTTCATTCTTTCTCAATTTTTGTTTCTTACTTTTCTCTTTCTTTATTATGATTTCTCTCTCTTTCTCTCTTTCTTTCTTTCTTTCTTTCTTTCTTACCCCTTCCTCTCTTTTACCCCTTCCTCTTACTTTTCTCTTTCTTTATTATGATTTCTCTCTCTTTCTGCCTTTCTTTCTTTCTTTCTTTCTTTCTTTCTTTCTTTCTTACCCCTTCCTCTCTTTTCCCCCTTCCTCTTACTTTTCTCTTTCTTTATTATGATTTCTCTCTCTTTCTTCCTTTCTTTCTTTCTTCCTCCCTTCCTTTTTTTCTTCCTTCCATTCTTCCTTTCTTTCTTTCTTCCTTATTTTTTCCCTACTTTCTTTCTCTCTTTCAATTATGACACCTTTGTTCTTTCCCTTATTCCCGTGTTCCTTCCTTTCTTTCGTTCAGTTTATTTCGCTGTTAATCTTTGCATTTTTCCCTGACCCCCTCTTTTTGTTTACTTGTCCTTCCTTTCGCTCTCACCCCCCAACCCTTTTCTCCCTTTTTCACTGATCATCCCCTACCCAACCCTATCATTTCAAATCCTCTAACCCGACCCTATCCACTCAAACCCTACCGAAATGTTCTCCCAGCCCGAACGAATTCCCGAAAGGAAATTCAACTACTGAATTTTTCATATCTTTTGGTCTTTGAAAATTTATCCATGTTGCAGATGTCATCTATTATACAGCGACATTTCCACATTGATTGTCCCCGGAGATTTGCGCACGGAGTCTCCTAGATTCTTACCAATTCTAACTTGTACGACGACAATGACATGGAATTACCATTTTTCAGACTTGCGGTTTTTTAAGCGGCATAAAAAGAAGTGTGTTAACGGCAAGGCCGGCCCAAACCTTCATGGGGCCCTAAGTAGAATTAGATTTTAGGTTTCCTACCGCTTTTATGGGGTCCAAAGCGGAATGATTTAGGATCCGTGCTGCCTTAATGGGGTTCGGTAAAGAATTTGATCTTGGGGCCGCCACCACTTCTTGGTGTCCCCTCAAGTTTCTAAAAATGAAAGTTAAAGTTTGGGTAGCAGTGATTAATGACCTAAATCCAGAAACAGTGATTAAACCAGTCTGCTGTGGGTAGCGGTGATTGATAACGAGGATTAAAATGTATCCAATCATTTAAAACTTATATATTGGAACTGCCACTTGCAGATGTGAAATTGACAGGTCCATGATATTTACAGTGACGAGTGAAAAAGTTAAACACAGTTCCTAAATGAAAATCCACAGTGAGTGGATCAGTCTGACATGGACTCAGCAGAATTCTCGCCTAAAAAGAAAACCACTAATCTTTGTTTGGAATACTTGTATCTAAATTCTAAAATTTCTTTTCCGACTAGCTAGTCATTCCCCCCATTCGCTGAACGTTGAAACATCTCTCAGAGAATCGATCAGTCTGAGCCATATGTCATGAGCAATCCATTACTCATTTGAATGCATCGAGATAGTGAAATACTGATGGTTGAGAGTATAAAAACAGTATATCATCGATTTAGACAGACTTAATTTGAAACGAAACTTTAAACAATAATTACGTAAGTAATTTTGGTATGCGCATGCATGTGCAAGAAAATTGACCAAATACAGTATTTGCGTACGAATGATGGAAAGTAAGGGTCCATTTTTTTTTTTTTTCAATTTTTTGGTAAATAGAACTGCCGCCCCCAAACCTTTAAAATAATAACTTTTTTCAAAGCTGACACATTTCCAGGGACACGAAAGTCTTATGGATTGAAAGTACAGTAACCACGTGAAAAAAATACTTTTTTTTTTAAGATTTAATTTTTTTTTTCAAATTGATTCAATTATTTGATAAGCTTCAGTGGATTTACTAGAACGATGTTTTCATATGACAAATTCATTATAGTAAATACTAAATCTACAATAGATTTTTTCAACATGAATCTTAAATATACGATATGTTTCATAAATAAAACTAAAAAACTGTTAAATAGAAAGGAATCTATATAAATAAATAAAAGTTTTTTAAATTTTCGATTCTTTTATAATCTTTGAAAAATGTTCATTATCGTAAGTATCAAATTTACAACCTTCATTGGACTAATTCTAGAAAATGAACAAACGAAGCGATCTTCGAGGTTGAAAACTAATCTTTTTTTTTCTTATATTAATTAAGTATTAAAGGAAGGTCTATTCATTATCACTTGTTGTCTTTTTTCTTCTACAGTCTTGAGAAGGGTCATTAACATTCAAATGGTTTTCCAGACGATTGAACTCCTTCGTGCTGTCTGTGTCGGTAACACAACGTTTCGGCTGGTCCATGCTGCGATATTCTTCGGGTGCACTATCCGAATTTATCAACAGTAGTGAGAACTCCTCCGTTGGGTTTCGAAACGTGATCTCTAACAAGAAGCCTAGAGAAAAAAACACTCAGTGGCAGTTTTATGTCATTCACTGATTGAACATTTGGAGGAGAATGTCCAATGGAGAACTCTATAATGACCTGCCAAAGATCTCTGCAGTCATAAGACTCCATTTTACCGGACATTGCTGGGAGAGTCAGGGTTGGTATTAAAAGTTTTGTTTTATAAACCACAGTACGACGAAAGAAACCATGGCGAACCAGTGATTACTTATCCCCGTATGCTGGAGAAGGATACCAATGAACTGAAAACTTTAACGTTGGATAGGATTTAAAAGATGCTCTCTTCATTTAGTTAGATTAATTAAATGAATGGTCCCTTACTTTGTGTCCAGTTGTGTTCAGGCTTTTTTTTTCTTTTTTGAAAATTCGGAAATCACTGTCCAACGAATGGCAAGAGGAGTAACTTAATCAGTTCCAATTTTTTGATTGATCAACCCTAAACAACGTTGGTTACGTGACAGTTTCTACTGAGTGACTAACCAGACCTATTCTTATTTATCTTTTGTTTTTGTTCTCTCAGAGTTTTTTTTCCACTTATTTTCCTTCTTTTTCTTTCATATAGATTTACTTCTTTCATCCCTTCCTTCCATTTATTCTTCTGCTTTTTCTTTCTCTTGTCTTGTTTTCCTTCTCCTACCGCTGACTTTTTTTAAACGTTTCTCTTTTTCACTTGTCCTGGCTGGTAATACTCTATCCTTTCATTCATATTTTTATTCTTTCTGTTTTGATCTTATCTTCCTTCTTTTTTTCTTTCTTTCTTTTCTCAAATTAAGAAATTCCATTTTCTACCGTAACAATGCCAATAGCAATCCTCACCAAAATGAAGGCTGTAAACCAATATGTAATATTCACATTCTCCTACCGTGATTTGAACTCACGATCAACTGATTGCCAGGAGGCTGTCTTGCTGACTGAAATAAATTGACAAGTCTTCGTCAACTAGATACACTTGGGCTTATTCTATTCTGATAAATAAATAATTTTTCACAAAAATATATCTTTTTTAGATTTTTTTATTTGCTGTATATGTATACTATACTAAAGCAGGGTTCCCAATTTAGGGGTTCTTTGGTCTGTGTTTTCGAATTTGTGAGTCTGATGTTGACAATATTTGGATACATCTTTATTTCTATCTTTAAAAAAACATCCCACTCTATAAAAAAAAAACATCTCACTGTATAAAAAAAACCCATCTCACTGTATAAAAAAAAATATCTCACTGTATAAAAAAAAAATCTCACTGTATAAAAAAAACATCTCACTGTATAAAAAAAACATCTCACTGTATAAAAAACAATATCTCACTGTATAAAAAACAATATCTCACTGAATAAAAAAAAATATCTCACTGTATAAAAAAAAATATCTAACTGTATAAAAAAACCCATCTCACTGTATAAAAAAAACCATCTCACTGTATAAAAAAAAACATCTCACTGTATAAAAAACAATATCTCACTGTAATTGAAAATATGATGTCATTTACAGTGGGATTACAGTGAGATGTTTTTTTTTATTTCTTTATTATTTTTTTCCGAATCTACGAGTGACTTCCAGAATCGAAAAATAGAAAAATATCATCTAGATCGTCAACCCAGTGAAAAGTTGAATTGATCACCTTAATTAAAAAGTTGCAGTAGGATTTGATCCTGCAGCAGCCAGTCTTGTTTTCCTTGTTTTTCTCTTTCTTTCTCCTCCTCCTCCTACCATTTTCTCTTCTTGCTTTCCTTCCCCAATGTTCCTCCTTCCTTGTTGGACTTCACCTTGGTTGTCTCCCTTGAATCTCTCTCTCTTTTTTTTTATTCCTTCTCTGGTCTTGCTTATCAGGAGAGCAGGTGTATGCCTTTCCAAAAGGTGTGGCCAGACTAAGCGATTAAATCTAAGCGCTTTCAAATCAGTCTCTCCCCCCCCCATCTTTCCCATCTTTCCTTTTACTAAATCAATCTTTCCCCCCTTTGCAACTTGGAGAATATTGTCGCTGGCCGTTGTTAGTCGAAATCCTCTGGACATCAAGGTTTTCACTCGTGACAATCAATAAAACACAAATGCAATAAAGCGCAAAGCTGGAAATATTTGAGAGTATCAGAACAACTTACCCGGAACAATTGTCCCTATAGGAGAAAACTGCCCCCAGGATAATTGCCTTTCCCTACAGATAAATGACTCTTGGCATTTGCCCCCCTGGACAATTTCCCCATTTACATGGCCAACTGCACCAGTTCTACAAACTTCAACTTTGGCTTTGCAGTCGATATCCTATTGTCAGGAGGCAATTATCCGGTGACAATTATCCAGGGGGCTATTGTCCTAGAACTATATTCGAGGCGTCACGTATAGAGCGTAGAACACCCTTCTGACACATAAAGCAATATAAAGCCTATATCATAAAGAAGCTTTCAACCATTTACATCGGGATTACAGACGTACTTCTACACATACATAAATAGAAAAATCTGACATTAAGTCGCTACAAAGTCATTTCCCAGTTGAAAAATCATAATCAACTATGATTATTATCGAATGTTTGTGGAATTTTTCATACATGGTTCACCATAAGAGAAATAAAGAGAGTAAAGTAGACCAAGACCAGTTGGATCTCGGGATGAGTTGGGCTACAGGCTTTTATTCGAAAGCAGTTTTCCGCCATTTTGGTCACATGACATTGTCACATGATCGCCTATCTCCTTGCAACTGGAAAAATGTGTATAATGCAGACTGCAGAGGTAAGCGCTGCAAAGCTAATGTTGGTCATTAACTTGTTAAAGAAATGTTCGGATCAGATTTTTAAATTTCAATTTCCAGGAACCTGAATGTTTCTTATTTCCTGGATTGGGGGAGGGGGCATTAAGATAAGCTCAAACTGCACGGCCCCATGTTGTTGTGAATTGTTTTCAGCTTTTTGATAGCGGTCGGGGCGCCTTGTGCCGACATGGTGCTAGTTAGTCCTTGGATCATTTGGTCAGTTATTAGTCAAACAGTGAGTTTTGTTATCATAGTTTTGCCATTTATTGATATCACACATTTAAGCAAGACATTGACGCACAGTTCAAGCCATGAATGGTGCCTCTAAGTCGATCAAAATTTTCTGCACACTGCTTTTAGTGCAAAATGGAACTGACAAGCGCCGTTGTCCCCTACCTGTCTTGCTGGCTCCTGGTAGAGGGTTCGTAAAGTTGAAATTTGAAAGAAAAACCAAAACAAAACAGAAACCATTCCAAGTGCAATCCTGAATGGTTTCACTGCACCAATGGGACAGATGATGATGATGATGATGATGATGATGATGAGGATGTGAATGGTAGATGCTAGTTACAACAAACGTTACTACTACTACTACTACTACTACTACTACTACTACTACTACCTCTTATCTTAGTAGCTTTAGTCCTGGATTTGTCTTGTGACCTCAAGATATACTGTGTGTAGTCCCAGGTTATCAGTTGGTCTGAGGCAGTACCTCCCC
This sequence comes from Thysanoteuthis rhombus, assembly GCA_963457665.1. Taxonomy (NCBI): domain Eukaryota; kingdom Metazoa; phylum Mollusca; class Cephalopoda; order Oegopsida; family Thysanoteuthidae; genus Thysanoteuthis; species Thysanoteuthis major. The sequence goes on along the minus strand of OY735238.1, from coordinate 21,499,620 downwards.
ATTTCACTAAATGTGGAGGGTCAGGGGTCGTCCTGGGGCCTTCATGGCGCTGTTCGTGGAGATGGTACGATTGTTTTTCTTAACCAAACGTACGTGCGTGGGCTCCCAGGTCAAATTTAATCTTGTGTCACATTCCGTCCTCGTAAGGAAAGATAGATAAATATTCACTACTACTACTACTACAACTACAAACAAACAACCAACCAACCACATTATTACTAATGTCACTATTGATTATAGACCATTCCAGGATGTTTTTGTCAGTGAATCTACCTAGTGGTTGAGACACTTCAGTGTTTGCCTTCGATGTTTATGGTTGGTATCCCATTTCCAGGTGAAGATCTGGGGTGGGGGACTATACAAACCAGACTCTCATTGGTCAAAATCTTAGATCCGTCACCGACATCAGATAAAAAGCTAAAATGTCCGATGTTTCATTTTCAAGGCACAAACCAAAAAAGTATAAAAATTCCAACCCCGTTTTTTTCTTCTGATTATTAAGACAATATCGAATTTGTTTTTGGTACATGATGTTTTCTTCCGGGTGAAATGATGTTTTTTAGGCATGCTATCATTTCCCTCCTTTGAAACTTTAGCTACTTCAATCTTTTTACCTCTTCAAGTCCTTTCATTCATCGATTCGGAACATTCACGATTATCACATTATATATCTATCTTTTTTCCATCCTTCTCCCAAAATTTTCTCTCTCCCCTCTCTCTTATATATATATATATATATATATATATATATATATATATATATATAATGTGTACTGTGAAGAGTGAGCAGACTCGGGAGTATAGTGTTTAGAGGTAAGGTTTATTAATCCTTAGATGTAAATGGTCCAGACATGTTTCGGGATTCTTCCCATCTTCAGTAGTGCACACACACACACACACACACACTTACATATATATGTGTGTGTGTGTGTATGTGCGTATGCACGTGTGTGTGTGTGTGTGTGGAATTAATACACACATTACGAATTTTTTTTATCTACTCAACTATCATGTATTTGAAACTTATTTCTCAATTCAATTCAAAGACTTCAAAAGTAATTTAAGAGGAGTAATTTCTGATATAAGTTATGATCCTTCGACTTTTTGACAATTTTTTCCATATTCCTTTTATTCAATTCATAAAGAGTTCTATTCAAATCCGATTTATTGAAGGGTTTTACAGCATTTAAAAGCTGTCTATGAATCTAAGAGTTGGGAAAAAAGCATTTTCCTGGTCGCTGACTCAAAAACAAAAAGAATCTATTTTTTTTTCTTATTACAGGAGGAAAGAATTGTGGATCTAAATATTCTACGATCTTTTCTGGTTGACTTGGTAAAATCCAACCTGAAAATATTGTTTGCAATCGGCTTGACAATCTTATGGAAAATCCTTTCTCTGCTGCATGTTTGATAACGAGGAATAAAACACAATGACTACAATAAAAAAAATACCCGCTGATTGAGTTTTTATTCATTTCAAATACATCCAAAGTTCAAAGAGAGAAAAAAAATCTCCTTATTTCACCATAATTTCACAGAATTACATGGATCCACACGGAGGGTTGGTCCTGGAACCTCCACCTACTCAGGTAAAGCATAATTAAATTTAAAAAAAACATAAATATCTAAACGAAGAAATTCTATAAATAAAAAACAATTAAATACTCCCAAGTATAGATTAACCTTAACAGCAATGATAATTTTTTTTTTCGTGTCCCAGCTCAAAATCCTGGATCCACCCCTGGAAGTGTCTGAACGAAGAACGTCTTGGCTTTCATAGAAACGTCTGTCTTCTTCCCTTTTGTACATAACCGCTGATCTAATTTTTATCGAATACGTCAATACTTGCTTAACGGCACATGCAAAAATTATAGATATATTCTTGGCACAATTGTCGATTTTTGTCGAATTATTTACTTTGATTCGTGGATCTTAATTAATTAATTGAAAATCTTAGAATCAATCGTTTAGACGCTTACCAAATTTTAGCCGTAAAGAGACATTTTTGTACAACTTTTAGTCTAATCAATACATTTATTCATTCTGAATTGGACCCTTGATCTCTCTTCAAAGCAAAGGACAAAGACGTGCATTTGTCTTTTTTGCAAATGTTTATCTGATTTCGGTCTTGGCAAGGAGTGTGCAAACGTGGACTTTTGGGAATCAGAGTTGTCCTTCTCCTAGACTGGGTACCCGAAATTCCCTGCTATTTTACCTATACCCGAAGTGAGAAGAGATAGATTCATGCCTTTCTCAAGGACATTAGTGCGTAGTGAACGGAGTTCGAACTACGATTCACTTGTCCACGTCCTTACAGACTACACTAATCACATCTCGCACCCACACACACACATATCTCTATTTATATACGCGTCTACGCATGTGTGCGTGTGGTTTGTGTATACTTTTTACGTATTTCTTATCAAAAGTATTTGAATGTACTTATACATTTTGTGTATAGCGTATATAATATTAAAGTGTAAAGCTACAGATAACCATATATGTATATATGTATGTATCTCTTTCGCTTCCTGTCTATCTATCTATCTATCTATCTATCTATCTATATATATATATATATATATATATATATATATATATATATATATATATATATATATATTCTACTGTTGATATCTATCTATCTATCTATCTATCTATCTATCTATCTATCTATCTAAATATCTATCTATCTATTCAACTGTTGATATCTATCTATCTATCTATTCTACTGTTTATATCTATCTATCTATCTATCTATCTATTTATTCCACTGTTGATATCTATCTATAAACTGTAGATATTTATCTATCTCTATCTTCCACTGTTGATATCTATCTATCTATTGTACTGTTGATATCTATCTATCTATCTATCTATCTATCTATCTATCTATCTATCTATCTATCTATCTATTCCACTATTGATATCTATCTATCTTTCTATATTCTATCGTTGATATCTATCTATCCATCTATCTATTGTACTGTTGATATCTATCTATCTATCTATCTATCTATCTATCTATCTATCTATCACTCCCTCTATCCATCTAATAAACATGTAAAAACGTGTGCAAGCAAGCAAATAAATTATCACTAAGTTCTTACCACTCGCTACTCTTCCCAATTCCTTATGTCTTCCGAAATTCGCGCCTCAGTTCAACTTGGCAGGACTCACTATTTTGGGGTTGTCAGTCCTGCCAGTTGTCCTTAAGAATGATACGAAGAAGAAGAAGAACGAAAAAATACAAACGAAAAAAAAGAAATGATTATCCCTACCCCACCCGAGGATACGCAGAATATGGAAGTCGGAAAAGTTAAAAAAAGGATGTAATAATAAGATAAAGAAAAAGAAGAATGAGAGAAAGATTTTTTTTAAAAAGGAAGAAAGATGAAGCGATTGAAGAAAAACAAAAATATACTTTCCAGTGATGAATTGGCGAAAAAAGATTTGGAAAAAAAGAACTGAATTTTAAAAAAGGGAGGGGAAAATAGAGCCAAAAGTACAACTGAAAAAAAAAGAAGCAAAGAAAAAATGATGAAGAAAAGAAAGTTGGAGACTACGAAGAAATCTGCGAAGAAAAAGAGGGGCGAATGAAATGAGGGTAAGAATAGAAAAAAAGGTGGAAGGAAAGGGATTTTCGACAAGAAAGAATAAAAAGAGAGAGATAGAGAAAAAGGAAGGAAGCAAGTAAGAAAAGAAGGAAGAAAGAAAAAAGAAAAGAGATGAAAGAAAGAATGACATTAAGAAAGAGGGAAAAAAGAAAGGGAGAGCAAGCCTGAATAAACCGAAAGGAAGAATGCTAAAAAGAAAGAGAGGAAGAAAAACAAAAAACAGAAATCGAGAATAATGGAAGAAAAATGACAGAAAAAAGCTAACAAAAAGAATGAGCGAAAGAAAGGAAGAAAAAAACGGAGAAAGAAAGAAAGAATAAAAGAAAGAAAGATAAAATGGCAAGACACAAAGGAAGGAAAGGCAAGACACGAAGAGAAAAAACTGTATCAAGAGAACGAAAGAGGAAGGGAGAGAGAGAAGGGGGACACAAGAATGAGGGAAAGGCAAAAGAAGGAAAGATAAAAAGAAGGAAGAAGGCCAACAAGAAAAGAAGAAAGAAAGAAAGAAAATTGGTTTAGCGAGCAAGCAAGAGAGAAAGGAATAAAGAGAGGAGAAAGAAAGAAAGAAAAAAATGAGATATGAAAAAAGAAAAAGTTCTGAAAGCGTGTTTTGTTTGCTCAACTAAAATGTCGAATGGTGTTAAAGTTTGCCACTGATTTTCTAGCGAATGCAGAACGGGAAAGGACGAGGTGAAATGTCAAAATTATTTTTTCTCTCGAAATGCGCCGGATATAAGAGGAAAGCAAAAATAAAAACCAAGACAACCCACAACCAGCTCCACACCCACCACTTTCCAGGCTCCCACCCAACCACCTAGGCCACCAACTAGTGATATTGGAATTAGCCCTTTTGCTTTTGCCAGAGAAGAATTGGGTAACATACATGTTACAGGGGGCTGGGGGCAAGTGGGAAGTGAAGAAGCCTCTACCTTGCTCTCTACAGACCGAAAATTCTCTTACCAAAAAAGTGATTTGTCTTTAGTTCGTTGAAGTGTCAGCTGCCGTAAGCGAGTCTGTTTCTCCGGCATCCATTTGTAGTCGGGCAGCGTTTGTCCAGAACGTAAGCGACAAGACAAGAGGTGTTAAGCAGATTCAGTGACCGAACAGACGTGGCGAATTCGCGCGCAGAATTTGTATTTTTGACTCCGTAAAAAGTTTTGTGGGCGCGAAAATGTCAGCCGCTTATCAGAGTCTCCAACTCTACACCCTGTGTCGAATATTTCCCGACACTCCACGCATCCTACCACATCCCACTCTTGTGTTCGCTCGGTGATAGTCGAATCTCGGGAACCTACGCCAAACTATCGTGAACTTCTCCGCTGATTGGCTAACTGAGTGTCTTTTTTCCCCTCCCTGTCAGGCTTTCAATCCTGTTTATTTTTGCCCTTGTCACATTCATTCCCGTTTACAAACGCAAATTAGTAAGCTTCGTGGGGCACATTTTTTTTGCAAGTTTGTATTCGATGATCGAACTTGGGTAAAGACTAAGTTACTAATGCCTATCTTCATCCAGTGAATTATGAACCATGAGGCACAGGCCCCTCAGGCCTCGAGAATGACAGGCCCCGAGAATGACAGGCCCCAGGGCTGATTTTGAGAACACCAAGTAGGATATGGCCCCAAAAAACTCGGTTTTACGGTAAATAGTAACTATCACTTTAATTATATATATATATATATATATATATATATATATATATATATATATATATGTATATATATATATATATATATATACACACACACACACACACATATATATATATATATATATATATATATTCAGCTTACCTACCTCGCTCTCTTTCTTTCACTATGTATGTATGTATGTATGTATGTATGTATCTATCAATCAATCAATCTATATATATATATATATATATATATATATATATATATATATGTGTGTGTGTGTGTGTGTGTGCAATGCTCTTCTATAGGAATTGAGCATTGGTGGATGAGGGATTTCTGTGTAATTTAAAATATATCGCTTAAATTCAGCCTTACTGCCTATTCAGTTCCGTAGTCCAGAGGTAGGATATCAGTCTGAAGTGAAGGTTTCAATTCTGCCTCGCAGTACTGGATAGAGTAATGGAAAGTCTATAGCCACACTGAAGAGATGTAATACATCGAAACAGCTGTCTGTGGATGACACAATATATATATATATATATATATATATATATATATATATATATATATATATATAATCGTTAGGGACAGCAGACCACAGTTGGCGTACACCTCAGGCCCCGATTAAGCTTGATACAAATATGGATCTTTGACTGGGCCTGCAAGGTGGGTCAGATAGTCCCGTTTTTCTTTCTGACACTAAGACCCAAGTAAAGTCAGAATTTTGTCTATCGAAGCAGGAAGACTTGATCAGTTTAGAAAACTGGTGCAACATAATCTTCGTATCCTTACTTTCTCCCATTTGGTCATAAGTTTAACTAAGCTAAACTCAGTAAATATCGGTTAAAACGTTCGGGACAAAAATGATCATCGCAACAAAGATAGAAGGAAAAATATCGAAATGCAATACAATTCATTGGGAAAGTAAAATGCTTTTTCTTTCTTTCTTTCTTTCCTTCTTTCTTTCTTTCTTTCTTTCTTTCTAGTGTTCTATTTTTTATCTCGAGAATTGTATTAAAAAGAAGAGAATAATATAACGTAGTATGGCGTGAAAAAAATATCTTTCTTTCTCCCTCTTATCACCCCATTCTATTAAGATAACAGCTTTCTTTCTTTGTTGCGAATGCTGTCTATGTCCCTGTAACCACTCCCTAAAATCCAATTCAAATCTAGCCTTGACATTAAAAGAAACGTACATATGTGGTGAGAGAGACAAAATTTGTTTTTGTTCATGCCTTTGGGGGTGGGAGAGTCACATGTACCGAGTGTATTTTGTCTTTATCAGAATGTATTGCAATTTAAACTATCCAATGACTTTTTATATGAATGAAATCTAAAAAATTGCTTTCTTTTTCTCAGGAATGTTACATCGTTAATCTTCTCCCTCGAGGTTGGACGGTGAAGCACTACATTTGCAAAGTCACACTCCTTAACTTGAAAGTAGCACAAACATTTCCACTTAATTCATTATCCTAGCCAGGGTAACGTACATCCATAACCTTCCTGTATGGAAAACATTATTCATTTTCAAGTTGTACCCACTGGATTTTGTGACCTGGTGGCTAGAATAAGAAACACGGCATAATTGTAATTCTTTTTGTCCCTTTTTTTCTTGAACATGAATCCCG
>OY735238.1:21464967-21492543 GCA_963457665.1 Thysanoteuthis rhombus | reverse complement strand
CCTTTTTTTCCAATTTTTTAATTGATCATCCCAACAAGGCATGCTGCCAAAAGACGTCTGCCACGTGACGGTTCATATTGAGTGAATAACTGTACCTGCATGTCTTTTTTTGCACATTCTCACAGAAATCTATTAATGAATTTAGGTAAAAAAAACAACCTTGTCAACGGATACATATTGAGATCGCATAGTTATTCACATTTCTTATATAGATTCAAATTGGCTAACACACAAACGCACACACACACACATACACGCATACATACACACACACACGCACTTGACTCGTGTGAGCATAGAGGTGCAGACTCACATGTGTTCAGTTTTACAGGTATTTCGTGTTAAGAGCGAATAGTCCATTCCAAAATATTCCGTACTCTTCAAAATTGCACTGTTCAAGGTCTTATTATAATCTGTTTTTCCAGCCTATACTTAGAAACATGCTTAATTCATACAGCAATAACTCAACCGTACTACAAAACCTGCTCTAAACAAGGAATTGCTGTATCCTTCCTCTCTTCGTGATCCTTCTTCAGTATCTTCATTCTTGCTTGACGTCATTTCATCTTCTGGTTTTCCTTCTCCTTTCCTAGTCCTCTTTCTCTCCTCTTCAAATTCATATTCTTCCTTTTTTTCTTGGCTACCAAAAAATAAAATATATAGTAGGTTGTAGATTCGCTACACAAACTAGCTCATGTTCCAGCCCTCTCTGGGCCTCTTCAGGCGAATGACATAAATCCAATACACTTCAGAAGTGGCTTTATATTATTGATATATTATTATATTATGTTATACTGCTAGCCTGATTTGTACCACGTATACTATACATATATATATATATATATATATATATAATGCTCTTCCATAGGAATAGAGCACTCTGGTGGATGAGGGATTTCAGTGTAAATACATATATCGCTTAAATTCAGCCTTCCTAACCGTCCAGTTCCTAGTCTAGAGGTAGGATATCTACCTCTGGGTCTGAAGTGAGGGTTTTAATTCTGCCTTGCGGTACTGGATGGGATAATGGAAAGTCCATAGCCACACTGAAGAGACGTAATACATCGAAACAGCTGTCTGTGGATGACACAATGAGAATATATATATATATATATATATATATATATACATACTGGCTGAATAATCCGTCTGTGTGGCAGGTTGACAGCTTGTATATATGTGCCCTTTCCCTCTGTGGGTGACATCAATAGTGTGAATAAAATAGTATTTCATCTAATAAAATGAATGAAAATTGGATTGAACCCAACTACCAATTCATTACAAACATGGATAGAAAATGAGTTTATGGGTTTGATTTGGACTCGAAATAGTTCCAGTTGTTCAGTGATAAGAAAGGTCGCTCGTTAAGTGAGCCATCCTCCGGTATAGACGGTCGTAAGTTCGATTCTTACTTAGAATCCACGATGTTAATCTATTTACTCACTGCTGTGGAGAATCCAGCTTGAGTTTAGTCACGATTAAAAGCAACAAAAATAAAGATTAAGGTAACTAGTAGCAAAAAAAAAAAATTATTATTATTTACATCTTTCAAGGCTTTGAACGTGTTTACCTAAAACTGAAGATTAAGCTTTTCGTAATGTTTTCTCTTTATCTGAGAAGAAAGAAAAATCTAAAACGTCTTAGAGGAATGAAGAAGATGGCGGAAGTTAGATTGTGAATAAACTTCCGGTCAGGGCTGTACGGAGGTCCAATCGTGACATTATTGACTGGGGTGTTCTGCTCATAAATATGAAATGGAGGAATGATTGAAATTCACACCAACTGTGTTGTCGTGAACGGAAGATGAAGAAATAAATTGGAAACGATGGAGAGGGGCACACGCATAAATAATATTTGTTCTTACTGATAAAATAAACCAAAAATAAATGAACTCTCTCGTTATATGCGTGCGTGCATTGCTATAAATGAATACATGCAAGTATTTATGGTGATAGGAATATGCATGCATATGCACATATTTATATATAAATGTAGGTTATGGAGATGTAACACTTTAAATGGCTACACAGGACAAATATGTAATAATCTGTATATATACTATTGATACCGTATTTTTCGGCATAAAGGTGCGCTTTTTATTGTCGGGGGTGGGGGGATATAGGCTTTATGCATATAATACGAACAGATAGCCACTGTTGGGCTTAATATACATTTGAATAGATGAGAGCATTAGAATAACCAGATAGCGTGGAGGGCTAGGAAGATTAAGGGAAAAGGACGTGGGTATCACATTTTTTTTTCGAAAGTATGCCTGCAAAAAATTTCAGCTCGTTTTATATGCCAGATGATATGGTAATTTGAAAGAGTTTTCGAAAAAATAGAATGATCATACTGTGCGCACACATTGAAACATGAATGCTTTCATGCCTTCACACACAGAAAGCAAGAACCATGCAATGTGCATATGAAAGAATTTTCTGGCCTTTTCGGCATGGATTAAAGTGTAATATCTGTTCCACGACTAAGCCCGAGGTGCTGGTACTGACTCTTGCCTGTCGAATGGGCTGGGATGTGTTATAGCGAACATCAAAGACTGAGTGCACCGGTTCAATGCGTCAGCCAATAAGGGTATACTGAGGCTGCGCATTGCTATGCGCTTTGAAGCTTTTGGACTCGTCCTTGGGCTCTTCCACTATTACTCAGTCCAGCTGCAGGGGGTCTGTTGCCCTGGGGTAGCACTGTCCCATTGCACTTAAAGGGACGGGTCAGGATTGTACTGACGCTTTCGTGACTGCGGTTGCTCAGCAACTAAAGTCGCGTCGGCTGGAGCTATTTTTGATGAGTTACTCCTATTTTCCCTAAGTTAAGCCCTGACTTTGAGTCGCATTTTGCTCTGGTGGGAGGGTAAATAAATAGATGCTCAACATCACATGGAGAGATCATAAGACAACACAATATTCCAGCAAGAAAACGGGGGTCAAAGACTCTCAGAATCTATTAGAAAACTCAGATGGCAATGGGCTTGGTATGTTGCAAGATTGCAAAACTGAGACCGGTAGAATACAAGGTGGAGAGATGAACTAGCTCGAGATGCCCATAATGGAGAGATTTGGTGAGTCCTGGGAAAGATCTATGTCCAAAGACGGACGATAAAACATGTTCCTAAGGTTGCATATATGTATATACACATTCTCTGAATAATTATCAGGATACAAAGAATTCTAGCTGAAGTAACTATCTACGCTGTGTTATATATCTAAGGAGTAAAAAAGGCCTTGATCTTTTAGACTCACAAAAAGGTTTCCATTGACTTTTGACCCTTTGAAGGGGAAGAACCTTTTTTTCTGACACCTAAAGATGAAAAAAGTTTATCTTCACTCCAGAATCCTTATTTGAGAGAAAAAATATCTCCCTTCATTTTTGGCCCTTTGAAGGGAGAAAATGTTCCCTTCACTTTTGACCGCTTAGAGTGGAAAGTTTCCCTTCATTTTTGACCCCATAAAGTTTTCTTTCATTTTTACTTCTAAAAGGTGTGGGGAGATCCCTACACTTTTGAGACTTTGAAGAGGAGGGGGTGATTTCCCACTCTGAGTTTTTTCTACCCCATTTTTTTGTTTTTATTTTCTTCCTTCAGGTCTATCTTTCTATTTTCTTTAATTCTTTCATTCAGTAATTCATTCTTTCTTCACTTTCTATTTATTTTGATCTTCTCGTATTCCCCAGTCTGTTTCCCTTTCTGTTTTCAGTATTTGAATTTCAAACCGATCTTTTTTTTTTTTGTTGCTGGAACTTTCTCCATCATTTCTGCTAACGAAATTGGAGAGGAATATGTTTTTCACTCTGTTTGTCCGTCTTTCCATCCGTCCATCCATACGTTCGGTTGTCCGTCTGTTAATCTACAACTGTTTCCCAATCTTTTCAAGGTCATCACTCGCTTTTGTCGATAAGACTACCTTTCACTCAAATAAGTTGCGTCGCAGTCGTTTACGACGATTAAAAATTCATATTGAAGTTAATGAAATGAAATGAACACAACGACAAACGCTAACACAATAGCTATGATTAAAACGATGTTGATAAACAACGCTGGTAAGGGAGATTTAGACCTTTGGTTGCACAGTTCATATTCCATTTTGTATCGCACATCCTTATCAACTTTCTTAAGCCCAAATCATTCACCACAAATTTTATTCTTACCTAATAACCTTATTCCGTCCTTAGTCTACCTAACCTCCTTCCGAGGAATTTCTCCTGGGTTTCAGGGTAATTTCCTGGAAGGGTGGCCAATGGACCCCGGAAGAAATGATTAAATATACAGTTATTTCCACTACGCCGTAGCTATCTGTCCAAACCACACTATCTTCCAAAGGGTGTTCTTCCTGTCCACATGGTATCTCCGAAATTCTCAATGAATTTCAATTAAATTCTGAAGAAAGTGAACAATTGAGCAATGGGCTATGAAAGAAGCGGTTGGATTTTTGGATGGGTCTATGCACGATTACCTCCCCCTGTCAATGGCGTTGGCCGAGGTATGTGCTTTTTGGGTGCTTCCTAGTCGAGCAACCGTGGTAACCAAACGTGACGAAGGGTTCTACCCCTAATTATACGTGCGCGTGTTTGGGTGTTTTGTAGCGCTCCTGGTCATACTGTTTTGCCTACAGACTTGAAAATTGATATCTGTACTCCACTAAACCCATTGTAGAAATAGGTGATAAAAAAAGATTTTTGACCTTTATGAAGCCTTATTTTGACGTTGTTTTTTTTTTTTTCAAAAAAAAACATCTAGGTTCTCCAGAATCTTGATGTTTCTAGATGTTTTTTTTCTTTTATTCCATTTAAGATGTTTCCCCGGTGGGAATGATTCAGACCGTATTGTATAATTTTTGATTTTTTCCATCTAATCTTCATTTACACCCATTTTCAATCTTGTCTCCTGTTTCTTTTTCCAAGTTTTAATTACGTTATTCATCTCGTTTTTCATTTTTTTCAATCTATCTTTTTTCAAGGTTTCCATTTGTTTGTTTGTTTCTTTCTTTCTTTCTTTCACCCTTTTCTTCTTCTTTGATATTAGAAACCATCAACCAAAACTGTCACCAAAACAGTCAACATAGATTTCTTTTCGTTTGTTTGTACGTTTGTGTGTATATGTATGTACAGGTCAGCTAATAGAGCTAGAAGGTTGAAAATTCAAACATTTATTCCTAATTATGTCTACAAAAGAATTTTGTTTTTTTTCATTCTCCCCCTGAATAGGCTTTTCAGAGGTCAATTCACAATGCAAGTTTATGCTAGATTGGTCCTTAATTTGTCTCCGGTAGCATTCACGCTTATATTTTTGGAAATTCGGATATTTTTTAATGATCGAGTCTCGCCGAAAGGCGAGAGATGTAATTAATTAATTGATCACCCCTTTTTCCCAATTGTTTTATTGATCATTCTCGGGACAGCACGTTGGTGACTAACCTATTCTATTTCTTTCTTTCTTCCACCCTTCCTTGTTTTTTCTTTGTTCCCTTAATTCTGTCCTTCTTTTTTATGTTTCTTTGTTTTTTCTTCGTCCTTTTTCTTTTTATCTAATGTCCTATCCTATTTTCTCTTTCCTTTATTGCTTTCTCTTTTTAAAAACACACCCAACCATCAAGTGAATTGCCGTAGAATTTCCAGTAGCGCTGACACAATTATATCATAGTCTAAAAAGACTTTCACCCAAAATATTGTTTGCAGGAAAAATCATTTTTTCTTCAAAAATCCCCCAAAGCCATTGCTCATTGAAGAAAAAAAATAAAAAAATATATTTTTGCGATCCCAAATATTCTTCAGGAGACTCCAGATGTGCACCGACCCCGACTTTGAGAAGCCCTGGTTTAGAATGAATCATCTTATAAAATCTAGAAATAAAAAGAAAGAAAGTAAAGAAGCCTGACTGCTGTAGGGCTGAGCTCCACTTCAACTTCAATTCCGACTCAGGATGATTACTGCAACTTTTATATATATGATTAATAAAATACATATATTTACTTATCAGAGTGAATTAAGGCCATGTGCGTTTGTAAGATTATTTTGTTGTTATATAAGACTTGTTTGGCTCAGTCGATAAGAGAGATGGCTACCAAACACTTGTTCGCGATTTGAAATCACGGTAGGGAAATGTTAATTTCATAGATGTATTTATTTGATAGAATAAAATAAGCTCTTGGGTATTTCTAACATAAATTTTAGTGTATTTGTATAACTTGCCAATTTAGCTCACTTGATGAGAGATACAACTACCAATCGAGTGAATTGCCGTAGCATGGTGAAGATTGTTCTCATTGTTCTCGTTACGATTTTTTTTTTAAGTCGACTCTAGGTTTGGACTGAAGTTGGACCAAAAAAATCTCTTATGATAGGATTTTATTTTGCCGCCGACTTTCTTTATTTTCTTACTCTATTCTCCCCTTTTCTGTTTCTCTCTTTCCTATTCAGGCATTTGCTCTTTAATCTGCTCATGCTCGTCTTTTCCCTTTTTTCCTACTCCCTTCCTTCCGTGTATCTTTTCTTTCTCTTCTATCCATGTCTTATCGACCAACTGTTGTCGTAACAACCAAACTGGACACAAGTGTCCCAACCAGCCAACGAACCGACCAGAAACTTCTAACCTCTAATTTCATCCCAAAATACTGACCACCTTACTCTGGCCATCTTATGATCAATGTCCATCCATTGGGCCATGATTAGTTGGCTGCTTGCTGTCTGCTCTCTGGCCACAGCACCCAATCAAGTCTTCATGACCGAGGGACAGATTTGGTCTTCATTTGGGATGCGGTGTAAATGAACTAATCATCTGGTCAAGCGGACAACTGCAGTGGACAGGAACGGCGACCGTTCGGCCAATTACCGAAAAGGTGTTACATTTACGAACCTAAATTGCGCAGGTTGTTTAGGGAGATGACTGCCAAAACTAGAGAGGGAAGAAGGGGAGGACAGTGGCCGGTGAATGGCGAATAGAAGTATGAACAAAAATGAGAATCAAGTGAAGTAATAGACTTATATTTAGGCACGCATGCGCAGACACCGTACGAGAAATTAATAGACAGATATACGATTGGAAGGCAACACCATCAAATTGAAAATAAGAAACTATCAACCAAAACTGTCACAAAAAATGTCAACATAGGTTTCGTCAGTTTTCAAGTTGGTCTGGCCGGCTGACTGACTGGTTATGTATATATGTATGTATCACGCACATAGCCCGTATCAATGTAACTAAAGAGCTGAAAATTCAAATATTAACTCCTTATTATGTCCAGAAAAAAAACGTCCAAGTTTTTTTTTCCTCAGAATTCCTACTAAAATAGGTTTTTAGTGTGGGTGTCAATCTATAATGTATGTTTATGCTAAATTGGTCTTTAGTTTATGCTCAGCTACATCTTCAGTGATCCAACAACAGGTCCTTTTCTAATCTTTAATTGATCACCCCAAACAAGGCATTCTGCTAAAAGACGATGGTCATGTGTGGGTTTCTATCGAGTGACTAACCAGGGCAGTTTTTTGGGGAGCTTTCTTTTGGTTCTTACAGGCAGCACCAACGAAGCTAGAGGGCTGAAATTTTAAACATTTCCTCACTATTATGTCTATCCAAAAAAATTTTTTCTTTTTTCCAAATCTCTATTAAACAGGTTTTTAGCGAGAGGTTCAATTTGTAAAGGTAAATTTCTGCTAAAATGATCTCTTAGTAACCCATATATTGATCACATCTTTTGAATTGACCTTCCCTAACATGATATGCTGCCGAAAGACGTTGGTCACGTGACGGTTTCAATTGGATGACTAACCAGACCAATTTATATTAATAATTAGGAAGAGTTTGTTTGTCTGTTCTCTATAGACGGCCGATCTGTTTTCACGTAGAGCCACCAGATTTGGTATGTATACATATTGAACACAGGCGAAGGTTTTAACGTAAAATATAATCATATTGATCCCCTGCCCCGAAGGATCTTTTCAGGATAAAGATCCAGCACTTACAACTAACTTGACTCTGACGGAAACAAGACGTTTGCTCATTATTGGTACGGAAGAATCGTTTCACTGTTATTGTAACCATCTGCAATCGAAGTCCTCACCTCAATCCAGCCAGTAAATTTTATTTTTCAACCATTAACTAGATAGATAGATCGATCGATAGGTAGATAGATAGATGGACAGAAAGAGAGAGAGAGAGAAAGGGTAGGTCTGAACAGACTGAGATAGATATGAAAAGATTGGAGTTGATAGATAAGAGAGCAACGCCAAGTTGAAGCAGCTACCCTATCGGTCGCAAGTCCATTTTCTTTGATTGTATATACTATTACGCGGTCTAGACCAAATGATACATAAACCCTGTAATAATCGGGGATAATATCAAAGAAGAGTTTCTACATAATATAGCTCAATTTAAATCATTCTGTCGTTTCATGTCTATCTATTTCTCAATATATTGGTAGATAGGTGGATAGATAAATAGATACATATGAATAAGCTGAGATATATATATATATATATATATATATATGTATATATATATATATATGTATATATATATATGTGTATATATATATATATGTATATATATATATATATATATATGTATATATATATATATATATATATATATATATATATATTTATGAACAAACCAATAAGTATATATATGTGTGTGTGTGTGTGTGTGTATGTGTGTATTTAAGAAATGGACATATTTGTCCGACAGAACATATTATAAATAGCGTTACATTATATAGAAACTTATTTGAAACGATCTCCAGTCGTTACATGGTTATTATATCACTCAATTTAGACGACATAAATATAATAAACAAAGAAAATTGGGCTGCAGCAGGAATCAAACAGGTGGCTGTTTAGCTCAATGGTAAGAGCATCTCTATGTTGAAGCGGCTATCCTATCGGTGGTAGGTTCGATTCCTGCAACGACAGGAGATCATTTCAGATAAGTTTCGATATAATATAATACAGTTTATAATTCATATATATATATATATATATAAGATACATTTTCGTAGATATGTAAGCTTTGTCAGTTTAACTCAATCGATTAGGGAGCCGGCTACTCCTCACTTGGTTGCTATTTCAGACGATGGTAGAAAAATGTCAATTATATAGATATATTTATTTATTTGAATGAAATAAGCCACTGCATATTTCTAATAAATTTTTGTCGATATGGAACGTTGTCAACTTGGCTCAGTCTGTAAGAGAGCTGCCTAGTGATCAGTTGGAGGTGATTTCAAATCGCATTGCAGGAATATTTAGTTTATCGGTTCGGTTTAACCTAATAAGACAGGCAGGAGTTTACTCACCCTAAATTTGGTGAGGATTATTTTTTTTTACTTGTTGTTATGGTTGGAAAACAAAGTTAACTCCTTACTTGGATAGGAGTTTGGCAAAACTATTTTTACAAATATGTGAATATTACTCATATAATTTTGAGGGGAAAACCTTGTTTTAAAATAACTCGACTCATACACGGACATATACAGTGATCGACTTAATGACTGTCTACTGCCTTCCCAAAATTACCTATTAATCAAACTGGGACAGTAACTGTTCCAAAAGTGCGCGTTTGTATGGTGTGTGAAGCAGCCAGCAACAATTGTCATTAAAAATAATTTACCACCCGTCGTACAAAAGTATTGCCGATTTAGATACTTTATATCTAAATTTAGATCTAATAGCGTTTTAGATATCTTGTATCTGAATTTAGAGCTATTTCCGATTTAGATATTTCTGATATATATTTAGATACAAACATCTAGATGAAAGATCTCTAATCTGTTGTTTTTTATTCATTTCTATTAGATCTCTGGAGAATTGCTGATCGAAACAACTTCAAACTCGATGATGCCTTTTGTGCTGACCAATATATCTGGTGAATTTCAACTTTGTACAATGGCCACTTGTCGAGTAATCGCAGTGCATACACACACGCAGACAGACAGATATTTCTGCAATTATAATTAGATTAAGACATGTTACTTGTATGAAATGGAAGATAAAATTATGAATTTTTTATTTCTAAACTTAATTCATGATTATTGGGGATTATTTGCGTTTTTTATGTACAATTTTTCGTACATATATATTTCTTTTCAATGCATCCTCCAAATGGTCACTTATGGAGCTGAAATAAGGAACCTAACCAAGAGACAGATCCACAAATTGAGAACCATGCAACGTGCACATGGAAGAATTATGCTGGGTCTCACATGGAGAGATACAAGACAACACAGTACATCAGGGTAAACACAGGAGTCAGGGACATCATAGAATCTATTAAAAATCTCAAATTGCAGTGGGCTGGTCACGGTGCAAGAATGGCAGACAACCGATGGACATTGCAACTCACGACATGGAATCCCCTAGATCAAATGTGCAACCGAGGCCGGCAGAATATTAGATGGAGAGACGAGCTAGACAAAATTCAGAAAGTACTGGCTCCGCGACGCCCATGATAAAAAAATGTGGCGGATCCTAGGGAAGGTCTATGTCCAACGATGGACGTTAAAAGATTGATGAAGATGATGATGATGATGATGATGATGACTTTGCTGAGCAAGAGGGAACGCAGCATCAATGCCTCTGAACCCCCAACCTGGATCCGTGCCTGAGTACATACATATATCTAAATACTGACAACACAACACTTCACATACACACGTGAGCGTACATACACATACGCGCATCCATACATGCAGACATAGAATAAATGAATGAGTTACACTGAATCGACCCAATTGATGGCGAAATCTAATTATCTTTAAAAAAATAAGATTTGATTTCACTTTGATTACATAAACTATATATTGATTGAAAGAATAGTTGTTTTTAATCTTTGTTTTGATTAAATAGACTTAAAACAATGTATTTATTTTGTAAAGAGATCTGAAAGTTCTCTAAATGTTCGCTTCGGCGTTGCAGATGCATGAAAAAATTGTCTTTAAATTGTAGTCAAAGAATTTTAGAATTGCTACTTTATGTATCTGAAAGAAATATATAACTTGTGCTTCACATATTCATATGTATCTGTATGTGCGCTTATGTATGTGTCTTTCAGTGTTTGTTTGCATGTGTGAGTGTGTGTGTGTGCGTGCGTGAGAGAGAGGGGGAGGGGTTGAATGTTTTGCAAAATTCCTATCTTGCTTGACGCAATTTTCAATAGAACATATATACGTGTCCATTGATACATACCTTATTTGACTTTGTATATTCCACTATCGGAGCTTCCCCACCGCACCCCATTGAGCTTCAATACTGAATGGAAAATGCGTCATTCTGTTCATACAATTATATGTACAAATATGTACAACGATTACATTTCTGTAGATAATAAGCAGCTGGTTTTTTTTGTTTATATATATATATATATATATATATATATATATATATATATATATATATATATATATATACATATACACATATATATATATATGTGTGTGTGTGTGTGTGTGTGTGTTCTAGAAAGCTTTAGAACTTTAAGCACTAAACATTAAGAAGACTTACTCAAAATTTGTTGGGGGTCACTTCAGTCATCCATTTTCCAAAAATCTGTCTATGCAATTTATGTGATTTTTCGTCAATGTTTTTCCCCTGTTCCACATATAATTTGTTATTATGGTACAATGTATACATTTTTCTCTTGTTGGGATCATCCTTTATTTACAATGCAACCGTTTTGGGGATTTCAAAAAACAAAGCAGTCATACTAACATTATAAGTACGTTATTCGTATTCATTTTTTTCACAATTAAATGCATCATTTTATTGTTCATCTATTCACCTCGCCTAGGCCGATCGGTATATTCTCTGTGTGAAAATGGTGTAAGGGTTCTAAGTGAGTTCCTAATTAAAATTATGTAATCTTAATCATTTTGCATGTTGAATATCCTTTCCTTTACTACACACACACACACACACACACACACACACACACACATATATATATATATATATATATATATATATATATAGTGAGGTAACTCATCTAATGTAAGCTTATGCAATTCTCTTTAAGAATTTCTGTGTAATTCAAATCAAGGCTAAAATTCAGCTTTACTGCTGGTCCAGTTCCGTAGTCCAGAGGTAGGATATCGACTTACGGGTCTGAAGTGAATGTTTCTATTCTACCTCGCGGTACTGGATGGGATAATGGAAAGTCTCTAGCCACACTGAAGAGATGTAATACATCGAAACAGCCGTCTGTGGATGACATAATACACATATATATATATATATATATAAATATATATATATGTGTGTGTGTGTATCCCCTTGTTGGGTTTAGGGGCACCAGAGGGGAGTGAATGTGCTAAATCTGCGAATAATTTTTGTTGATTTCCCCACCCCTACCGATTCCCCAAACCCGTAAAGCTTTTGGTAAACATTCCACCATTACCAAAATGTAAATGAACAAATAGATAAATGAATACAGTAAAGCATGCAGCAATGATTTCAAACTTCAAAATTCGATTTCATTTTTTCTGATGACAGATCCGGTAATAATGGCGGAATTGGTATTTAATTTGAGTCAAAAACGTAAACACGGCTTTGATCTGCTCAGAAGTCCTTTGCAAGTAATTAAAAATTATTTTCATTTTTTTTTACGACTAACTTTATGCTAATTTGTTGCAGTTATAACCATAATTAATCTTTCAAAGAAGATATTCATTCATTCCAATACTTGTATAGAAGAACGTTGAAAAGCGTGCGGTAGACACTCGAAAAAAAAAATTACAGTTAATTAGTGAAAACCAAAAGTTTCATAAAACTGCAATGCAGTGATTCCCCCCCCCCTTTACTGCTATTTACTTCCATCTTTATTTTTGTTGCTCTTTTAAAAAAAATATTATCCAACCCGAGGAAAGTTTCGATGAGAGGAAATAAATACATTTGTTCAGAGCACAATGAATAAGAAAAAATGTTAATGTCTAAAATACCGTCCGACTGACCGGTTAGCGAGTGTGAACAAGTTTAGATATTCAACCACGATTAGTTTTCAACCGGGTTTGTATTGTTTATAAAGATAGTTTTTAGTTGATATTTTCTACAATCTTTTTCTTATTAGAAAGACAAAAATATTACGATGCATTTATGATTTCCTAATCTCTCGTAAACTTTTAACGTTTTGTTTATAATGTTCTGCGTATTTTCAATTATTTGTTTTTCTTTCTGGGCGCCGCGAATTTCCCTTAAAATTGTTCAAGACCGAACTACGAATCATCGAAACGGCGAATAGAAAACGGGTGATTGGCAAGGGATATATATATATATATATATATATATATATATATATATATATATATATATATATATATATATTGATTGTTGTGTCATCCACAGACAGCTGTTTCGATGTATTATATCTCTTCAGTGTGGCTATAGACTTTCCATTATCCCATCCAGTACCGCGAGGCAGAATTGAAACCTTCACTTCAGACCTGCAGGCTGATATTCTTCCTCTGGACAACGGAACTGGAAATCAGTGAGGCTGAATTTAAGCGATATATTCATTTACACAGAAATCCCTCATTCACCAGAGTGCTCTATTCATATGGAAGAGCATTGCATAAGCTTACAGTGGATGGGTTCGTTTTAGGGATCACTTTATCTATGGTAATAGTGCTCAATATTTTAAAATATGCCTTGAAATGGCGTGTAGACGGATAGATACCTGTTGTTACTACTAAATGACACCCCTGATCCCAATATTTATTCACAGAAAGAGGGAAGAAATAAATATTAAAGAAATGAGAGAGAAGAATATCCCATGAAAACAAAACCTTAGTTGTATATAAAGGATGGAAACAGCCAAAGAAAAATCAGGTGTCTGTTGATCGCAATGACTGCATTAAACTGATTAGTAACAACAACACGTATTACTTGTCTTTGTTGAAGGTAACTTATAGCAGTAAATGGGCAGATAGGTTGTTATGATTGGTATCTATGGACGGAGCTAGATAGATAGATAGATAGATAGGTAGATAGATGCATACATACATACAGACAGACGGAAATGAAAAACAGATAAGAATTCACTAAGATACACCAACTCCTACACCCTTTTTTCTTTTCCTATTTGTCTTCCTTTCTTCTCCTTTCTCTCCTTTCTCTTCTTTCTCTCTTTTTCTCTTTTTCCTTTCCGAAATCTCATTTCTTTTCTTTTTCTTGTTCTTTTTCTTCTTCTGATTTTCTTCTTGTTATTCTTCTTTTTCTTCACATTTTCTTGTTCTTCCCCGTAAGGCCCTGCCGCCTCTTATTTTTGTCCCGTCCCAAACTGAAGGTGTTAAGTTAACTGATCCTGTCCCTCTAAAACCCGAAGGAGGGGGAGGAGGAGAAGGAGGACCGTCTCGATGTGATTGCTGTGCAGACCCCCATCCTTACGGGATGAGATGGTGTCACAAGGGAAATGCAAGAACGACAAACAGAGGTGGGGATCTTAATGGCGGACAGAAGGACGAAATTGGACAGGACAGAAAGAAAGTCAATGACACCTGACCACATCAAGGGGCGGAAGGTGGGGACGTGTCTGACGGGAAAGAAAGAATGAAAGAAAGAAAGAATCATTAGGAAAGAGAAAATAAAGAAGAAGAAGAAGAAGAAGAAGAAGAAGAAGAAGAAGAAGAAGAAGAAGAAGAAGAAGAAGAAGAAAGAAGAAGAAAAAATGGGTACATCTTTGACAGTGGTGGAAAAGTTACCCGCGAAAATAAAAGAAAGAAAAAAGTAAAAAAAAAAAGAAAGGAAGGAGATAAGTGAAGAAGTATCTATATTAGAATATAGGAAATGAATGAAAGTACAAGAGGTATTTAAAACGAAGGGGAAATAAAAGAAGAGCTGACCAGATGGACGAACGAAAGTTATTTACAGACTGCGACGTGAAAGAAAGAAATAAGCTATGAAAAACAGACGAAGGAGAAACCAAGAAAAAAAGAAGAAGAAAATTTAGAGGAGCACGACGATAAAGATGATAAGAAGAACGAGTACGATGACATGACAATGAATATGATGCTGATGATGGGGAGGGGTCGATGACGATGATGACGATGATGATGACGATGATGATGATGATAGCAGGTCACAGAAAGGCAAACAGCCCACGCCTCTTCCAATGAGTCGAAAGCATTGACGAGGAAAACCACAAACACACACACAGACATAAGAGACAGGCAGTTGGAGCAGATGGCCTTTGAGATATGTTGTCGTTTGAAAAGCGATGGAAGGGTCGATGTGTTTAATCAGAAAGTCTGAAACCCCCAGCGGCAACTCACTAATCTTTTTCTTTTTTTTTTTCCTCTCCTCTTTAACGACAGTTCAATTGAATGAAATTGAATGTCCTCATTTTCCCGGTCACCAGTGGGCAAGATGTAACACTTGTCAACTTCTTTTTTCTTCAGACCGATGTCTTGGGTATACAATACTCAAATAGAGCCCAACAACCTTAATCCAAGCCAAAACTGTCAACAGACGTATCAAGATCAGTTTTTAAGTGATTCTGGTTATCTATCTATCTATCTATCTATCTATCTATCTATCTATCTCTCTCTCTATATATGTGTGTGTGTGTGTGTGTGTGTGTGCGTGTGTGTGTGTGTGTGTGTGACGCGTACACAGTGCAGCAATGCAGTTAGAGGGCTGAAAATTTGAATATTTACTCCTTATTATGACTAACAGAACATTTTTAAAAATGTTTTTGTTAGGAATTCGATTAACAAAGTAATTGGTTGCCACTTCTCTTCTCACCGATTTATAACGATATCTGAATTTCGAACTAAATATTAGGCAAATTTTGAAATTCAAAATTATGATAAAATATTAGTATTAAATCAATTATAATTAACGCTTATTCTCTAAAACAGCTAAATATGTGAAAGCATATTTCTAAAAAAATAAAAATAAGATAATATCTCGAAAGATGCTGCTTGAAAGTAATGAATATTTTATGAACTAGTTAATACCTGTAAAAATATTAATGGATATATTTAAACTTTTATGTGATCATTTTTTCTGAAAGTAAAGTACCAAACCTATTCCAGTCAGTGGCGGGTAGCCAAATAGACTCGATAGGCTGAAGCCCAAGGCCCGACAGTCTGAAGATATGTAAAGAGAAAATTAAAAAAAATTACTATCAAGCAAAAGGATTCTCAGGTATAAATCTTCCTCACGAACTAATTCATCTCAAATGATAGTTTGTAACATAGGAGATCATAAAATTAGGTATAATTATTCGTAGAGGACAATGCATTAAGTAGGGTTGTGCAGTGAACTTTGAAAAATTATGCATGAAATCTTTCAATTGCTTTATCCTATGTAAATTAAAACACCCTGGCTAGGAAAGAAAAGAGGGACCCAGATGGGAGAGAAAAGGAAAGATAGAAGGAAAGCAAAAAAAAAACAAAAAAAACAGAGAGAACAAAAAGAGAGAGAAAGAAAAAACAGTAAGACAACAAAAAAAGTGTGTGCTTCATCTTATTTTTGTTTTTTTTAAGTAACAGAAAACTTTGGAAAAAAAAAATGGAATTTCAGTTTTATTGCATTTCTTTTTTTCGGATTCAGGGTAGGGTTGCAGGATGTCTAGCCAGTTTGGTTTTTGGACACTTTGTCCCCCGTCTGATGCGACAGACGTTAATTCATCTTCCTTTTTGGAATCAAAATCATATTATAAAAATACGTTAACGGTTGTTAACCTTCTCCAGAGTCAAGATGGTTTTTTTTTACTCTATTTTAAATGCTTACGAGTGGAAAACGCCAGAATTTATTCTGACCATATTTATTCTTCCATAGATTTTTTCTTCGATAACAACAAATCCTGACGCTACGGTTGTTCAATTATTGACTGTGACGGCGAGTCTTATATCTTCTTGCCTTAAAACAACATTTCCTCTATACAACAATCGATCCTGATCTTCAAGGTTCTGTCACACTCGACATCAAGTCGGAGGCTGGAATTGACTTTGTTTTCTACCATAACAACAATACCAACAACAACAATCCTCACATAATTCAGAGGTGTAAACTCTTTCCTATTTGTCAGTCCCGTCGCATCAAATCAAACCGATCTATAAAATTAGCAATTCCTTACGGTGATTTGAAATTACGACTAAGTGATCGGTAGGCGGCTCTCATACCGACTGAGCAAAACTGACAAATCTTACATATCTATGGATTAATTTACTATATACAATTAAAAAAAATTTACAGTAATAATGTTCTGTTGAGATAGAAGTAGGGAGAAGTAGTTTCATCCTACTGCAGCCAGGATTGTTTTCTCGTGTGATTATAGTTTTTAACCCGAGAAATTTTGCTAAATTGAATCTTCCATAATCATATGCCTAATGTATCAATCCCAGTTTTGTAAAAGATTTCTGATGAGACGTCTTATACAGTAATATGACACACGATTACCGAATCGTATTCATCGATTTTTAAAAAATGAATATTGTTCGTTTGGGTTCAAGCAGATTCTTACACATTCGTGCTCACACACCAACGCACCCACACACTATCTCCCTTACTCTCTCTGTATCTCTGTCTCTCTCTCTGTCTCTCTCTCTCGTGCGCACGCACATACATATATACATTCACTCATGCGATTCCGTCTTTCTAAAAAAAATTATTTTAAAAGTATTTTCTTATGAAATATAAATTTTGTTTCAATTAAATTCCTTATAAATCTAATCAATAAAAACATTTCTTTTTAATTTCCAAATTAACAAAATTATGAAATAAATCCTTCATCAACTTTTGATGCATCCTGGATCCGGCAAGATTGAATAAATAGATTGAATCTATAGATTAGTTGGTTTAAACTAGTTTGTTCAAGGTTACATTTCTGGAAGACATGACAAAGACCGGACACACATTCAAAGGATGGTGTGACTAGGGCAATCTTCTTAAAGGCATGAATACATAGCTATCACGTCACACGAACCATGATAGCTCTAGAGGCCTCAGAACCATGGACACCAACATTAGGATCCACACTTGTGTCACGCTATCTCACCCAATATTATATATGATGCACGTCCCTATTAGAGTCAGCAGATTAGAGAAAAATACAACATGCGCTACTGCGCTCTTCGTAAATGTGTGCAGAAACAAAAAATGTGAATCGTGAAGTTACATGAGCAACTGTTCGTGATATCACAGGATATCATGTGACTCCAGTCTGTTACAGCACGCGGTAGACTGACCCGCACACTCACGTGAACTCGCGTGACGCGATAGCAATGTGCTCCCGTCTTTACTATCATCAGTGTTCTCCCAGCCTAACGTTTCTAACTTACCTTCGCACGCGCCTTTACTCACTCTTACATAACCTACATGTTGGAAATATACAATTACTAGCTGAAAAATGATAAGTGCCTAAGGAAGTTCCATTTAGAATTGTCTTCAAGTCAAAATCGATGATCCTTCAACGTGTGTTTCTGCCTTTAGATGCAAAAATACCTATGGGACAAAAGAGAAAAACACCAACAACCCGAAATAAGGTGCAAAAAAAAAAAAAAGAAAAAAAAGTTGATTGAAGTGTTATGGCGTCACTTCCGGCCATGTATTGTGGTTTGTGTTGATAACACAGCTGCCACCAACACAATATGTGTGACGTTTACGCGGACGCCATTTTGTTCTTTGAACTTAGTACGGAATGTAAACAACCGTGTAATAATAATACTGCCGATGATAATGTTGATAAAAAAATGATAATATCTCTATCTATCTGCCTCAATCCACTCATATTCCAGGAGTTGACTTCATCTTTTAGTTTTAAATTCATCCTTTTTTTCCTTCAAGTTTGCGGCCCCGGCCAAAACATTCGTTTGCCATAAAAATCAACATTGAACCACTTCGATGGTGGCTTCAATATTGAAATAGAGAAAACGGGAAATACAAAGGAGTTTATCGTATTTTACCATGTATATTCCGGGCGAACAATATGTGGGTAAGTACAAAACCAAATTCTTTTGTTTCTAGTCGCCTACAAGAATTTTATTCTCACTTCAATCTTCTTCACTTTTCGATATTTTCTTGTGATATAGTTTCTCTTGATTTTCATTGAACAACTGGTAGCCATCAAGGATGGTGAAGAGTTATAACCATTTTTCTTTTTATATTTGTGCCATTTTTTGTTTGTTTGTTTGTTTGTCCAAGCTCTCTCGGTCATGCCATTTCGTCTACAAACTTTAAATTTGGCATCACTACTCAACCAGACCCTCTCCAGTGGAAAACGTTGGTGATGTCATAAATAGAATTTAATCTGACCATATTTACTCTTCAATGTTTTCTTCTTCATCATCATCATCATAATAATAATAATAATAATCATAATCATCATTATGATCAGTCTTTTGTCCTCCCTCGTTAGACATAGACTTTCCCCAGGATCCGCCACATTTCTCTATCATGAGCGTCGCAGAGCCAGTACTCTCTGAATTTGTCTAGTCCGTCTCTCGATCTTGAATTCTGTTGGCCTCGGTTGCACATGTGATCTCTGGAGATCCCTGTTTTGTGTCGTGATGTCCATCAGTTGTCTGCCAATCCTGCAACATGACCAGCCCATCGCCATCAAAGTTTTCTAAAAGAATCTATGATGTCTCAGACTCCCGTTTTCTTCCTGGATTTACTGTGTGCATGATTCTCTCATGCGCACGTAGCATGCTTCTCAGTTTGCAGGTCTGTCTCTCGATTAGGTTCCATGTTTCAGCTCCATAAGTGACTATCGGGAGAACGCATAGGTTGTATACTCTTCTTTTTAGGATTATGGGGATCGTCTTGTTTTTGAAAGTTGAGTTTGCTCTGCCGAAGGCTTGCCATCCCAAAGTGATTCTTTGCTTGATTTCTTCTTCTTTTAAGGGTTTTATAGAGATTCGTTGTCCTAAGTAGATGTATTGGTCTACTTTTCCCAATTTTTCATCTTCGATTTTGACAGTTCTTATTCTCTATGTGGTTCTTGTACATGGATTTTGTTTTACTGAAGGTCACGTGTAAGCCAACTCTTTTGCTTTCTTCATTTAGTTCATCTAGCATTAGTTGGAGGCGGTATACATTCAGTGCGAAAAGGACAATGTCGCCTGCAAATCTTGAGTTGCTCAAATATTCGCCGTCTATTTTGATTTCTCTGTTTTCCCAGGCCAGGTTTCGGAAGATCATCTCGAGGCAGACTGTGAAGAGTTTGGGTGAGCTGGTATCACCCTGTCTTACTCCTTTTTGGAGCTGGAATGGTTCAGAGTCTTTATGTTGCTTGATAAAGGAGTTGCTTTAATTGTATATATGTTGCAGTACTTTGACGTATACTAGGTCTACACTTTTTCGTTTTTTCCACATATCTGGCATTTCATTTTTTTTTCCTTCTAATTCCTGAATAGATAAAATAAGGCATCTGATTCTAAGCTGCTTAAATCCAAAGTTTGTGACTCTGAGAAAAATATGTGACGAACAAGAAGATGCGATCTTTTTCTTTCTTATTTCGGGATTTTACATGACTTCAAATTTTGACGCTACGGTTGTTCAATTATTAACCGTTGGCGAATATGCTGATTAACTATCAATTCATCTATCTATCCCAGACTTTTCATATCTATCAATCTACCGTTCTATCTATGTACTGACCACAATCCGCTCATATCTATTTCAGTCGTTTCATATCTGTTTTCTGTCGACCATTCCGCCCACTTTGTCTATCAAGAAATCTATCCTAATCTATTCATCTCTATCTATAGAGCTTTCTATTTCAGTCTTTTAAGATCTATTGATCAATGCGTTCATACAGTTAATGGTCTGCCTTGTCGTCAGTGATCTACCAACAAAATTTCAGCTTGTACAGTGTGGAGCAAAAGCCGTGAAGGGGGTAACCATAAAATATAGATATCTTTATTTATTTCTATTGATATTCGGACCATCCTCATCTTGGTTGTTTTACATACAACGTTTCGGTTGTTGTACTCTACGGCCTTCATCAGGTATCATCTGGTAGGTGTGGGGAAGTAACGAACCGAACCCTTTATTTAACCGACGGGGGTATATTGACTGCACTCCCCTCTACTACTACTAATGCGTAGAAGGGAGTGCAGTCAATATACCTGCGTCGAATAAATAGAGGGTTCAGTTCGTTACTTCTCCACACCTACCAGATGATACCTGATGAAGGCCGTAGAGTACAACGGCCGAAAAGTTGTATGAAAAACAACCAAAATGAGGATGGTCCAAATATCAATAGAAAGAATAATGATACCTCATCTCAAAAATTCAGAGATATCTTCATTTATATCTGGTTTTAACGATTTTTAAAAAATGCTTTTAATAAAAGCACTATACAAAGAAGGGATTTGATTAACCCTAGCAACACATTGTTTCTTTCAAATAACTGCTATTTCCAACTTCACAAAGCTTTGCTCTTTCGATGATGTTCTACATAATATTTCAAAGGATATCTGCTCACTAAACGCGTATATGATTTCTAATCTGGCTTCTCTATCGGGGACCAACACTCTAAACAACGAATTATCGATTCAGGTGGTAGTGTCAGTACGTTCAAAGAACGAGAATACGCTACCAGAGTTAACATTAAGGTTGTTCGAAGTAAGATTGTATTATTTTAGTTCGTTGCTCAGTTGTGTATTTCGCCATGATGTATTCCCGAGGGTTACCTCAAATATTCGAGAAGAAGAAAAACAAAAAAGATTAAAAGAAAAAAAGTTATGATTGTTTTAAGTCCTTTCGCAATTTCTGAGTCATTCTTTACCCTTTCTTCTGATTTTCTCCATAACGTCATTAGTGTTATAGTTTCTATTGCTCTACCAGAAACTTCATTTTCCGACAACTTTTTGCCACTTTCTGCACCTCCATTTTGGATTTCAACAAATGCTTAATTTTGGAATCTCTGCATAGTACGAGGAGCCGAGATCACGCGAGAGTTTTTCCTTCTGGGCAAACAATATGTGGCAAAGTACAACACTAAGTGACAAGACACGACTAGAATCGAGAAATTAGTGTGAATAGTAAATGCTATAAAATGGCGGCTGAAGACAAATGGTAAACTAACTACGAGGGTACAGAGGAAAGAAGTTGGCAAAAAAAGGGGGGAAATAAGAAAAGTAAAGGAAATGAAAGAAGAAATTTGGAGAAAAAAATTGGAGAGCTGAAAGAAAAAAGGGAGGTAAGAAGGTAATCGAAGGTGGTTTGAAAAGTGTGACTTTTATAGATTTGATGATGGAAAAATACAACTTGAGAAGGGTGGGGGTAGGGTGAAAACATTTTTTTTTTTGAAAAACGGAACAAAGCTGCAATGAAGAACAGAATGAAGAAAAACTGACAAACAAGGTGTGAAGAAAGAAACGAGAATGAAATCAAGAAGAAGAAGAAGAAGAAGAAGAAGAAGAAGAAGAAGAAGAAGAAGAAGAAGAAGAAGAAGAAGAAGAAGAAGAAGGAAAGAAAATGATCTGGAAAACAGATGAATGAAAAGAGACGGCAGTAAGGAAGGAAGAACGAACGAAAGCTGAATGAAGAGAGGGGGTAAAGTGAGAGAGAGAGATGATGATGATGATGATGATGATGATGATGATGATGAAGAAGAAGGAAGAAATGAAAAGAGAATTGAAATGAAAGAAAGAAAGAAAGAAGTGCCAGGAATCAAGAAAAAGAACATGAAAAAGGAAGCAAAAAAAAAAAAAATAGCTTACCATTACGAAGACACACCATTTTATTTTATTGTCTTTATTGCTTTATCCTTCCCCGACTTTTTTTTTTCTTGCAGGAGAGCAGATCGTAAAAGAGGCCAAGAGGTGACATTGATTAATTCCAGGTTGCACAAGTTTTCAATTGGGGGGGAATTCTCACCCGACCCTCCCGCATCTAACACTTGACTCAATTCTTCTCTCTCATCATCTAGCAATTTGCGCACGCCAATTCTCCAAGACTTCCCTAAGACAAAAGAATTAAGTAGCAACAAGCATCGCTCAGGAACGCGGAAAGAAACAAACAGAGAAAACAATCAAATAACAATTGAATTCCTTGATTTGAATGCAACACCAATCAATGGTGATGGAAGTGGGGCGAAATGAAGTCAAAAATGAGAATTAGCGAAACGAAATGAATAGGAAAACGAAACGAAATAATGAACAAAATAGTAATAAGGCAGTAATAAGAAAAAAAAAGGTTTTTGTATAACGAACAGTAATCAGAGGGAAGAGTTGGGTTGGGAGAGATTAGACGAGTTTGGTGAGCGGGGGGGGAGGAATAATTTGACAAAAGAGGCTGTGATTTGCTTGGGAAATTCTATTGGGATGTGAGAAGTGTGTAAGAAAAGGAACAAAAGAAACGGGAATAGCAAATAAAATGATAGATCGAATGGAAATGGATGTGAATAGAGAATGCTGGGAAGAAAATATGGAAGGAAAGAATTAAGTGAAGAAGGAACAAAAACGAATAAGAAGAAAGAAAGAAAGTAGAAAACTGAACCGAGATATTATAGAAAAACGAAGAAAAAAAGCAAAGAAGAAAAGAAAAAGAATATTTGATAATGAACTAGACAGATTCAGGAAATACTGGCTCCGCGTCGCCCATGATAGAAAATTGTGGCGAATCCTGGGGAAAGTCTATGTCCAACGATGGATGTTAAAAGAATGATGATGATGATGATGATAGAGGAACTAAAATATCCAGGAAGATAGAAATAAAAGATTAAAAGAAGACATAGATTGGGAAAATATAGATTAAAGGAAGGAAGGAAAGGAAAGGAATATCTAAGAATAAAACTTGAAGAAATGATAAATAAATAAATATGTAAAGAAAGAAAGAAATAATGAAAGAAAAATGAGTTTTGGTGGGCAAACTATGAGCAAACTTCAAAGAAAATATAATGAAAGATTTGAAGAAATAGTTAGAAAAAACAAAAACCTAAGGGTTAAAGGTCAATTTTGTCAGATCACGTGACCGTGAATAGAAGATAATTTCATGTAAGAAAGATCTTATCAAGGAGCACCTTTACATCAAGTTCCAAGGATTTTCAGCCATTTTCAGAGCCTTGTGGGAGGAAATGTACATAAGATTCATCTGATCTGATTTCATTTTTTAATTCTACAAAGTTAGCCCTAGTCACAAAGCTTTAAAGCTGTTCATGTCATATTGAAAGAACTGCCAGAATTGGGATGAACGTGCTTGTTCGGCATAAATGCATAAGAAGTAAAAAAAATGACAAAAATACTGGAAGATTTTTTATTTCAAACCTATTAAAGGTGCAGACCTGACATTTTGATTTCTCCGTAAGTTTAGTATAGGACCACGTATGAATTTTTCTGTGAAATCTGAGAGGGTGACCAAGGGAAAGCTACTGAAATTGAATCATTTTATATTGAATGACTCGGTCAACTCCAGGCTTCGTACTTCAGTTTGACAAGAATGAAAATAGGAAAGAATTAAATAAGTTTGAAATGAATGATGTGATAAAAGAGTTTAACATGGTTGAAAAAGCAAAGAAGGAAATAAGAGAGCAAACGAATGAGATCGGATGGTTGTTGAATGAAGGAAGGAAATGAAAACGATAAAGGGAAGACAAAAAAAGAACAGGCTTGGTTAGTCACTCAATAGAAACCGTCACGTGACCAACATATTTTGGCAGTATGTCGTGTTGGGTGTGATCAATAAAAAAATTTGAAAAAAAGGATGATCAATGAATAAGTTACTTCTCTGGCCTTTTCTTTGACAGTGATCACTAAAAAATCCTAGTTTTTCAAAAAGTTCAATGCTGGATTCACTTTTTACGATCACTAAATGTATGTTGATTTGAGTTTAGACTTTTTTTTCTGTAAATCCATCACGCATCTCATAAATCCAAACGACTTTAAACTTGACTCTACTACGTCAAGTGCACGGACCAGTATATCTGACGAATATCAGCTTCGTACATTGGCCTGTTGTCGAGTTTCGATGTACACAAACGCGCGCGGAGACAGATATTTCTCATTCTTATATAACTTATAGCTCTTTTCTTTTTTAACCAAAACGTGTTCTCGTGAAGAATTATATCATAAGAATTATAATAGCAGAGTCACGTTCAGACGAACCCCTGGTTTGGTACAGGTTCGATCACTTCAGCCGTCTATTTCTTTAATTGTTATCTAATCCAATAGTGCCTAATTCGATTTCTGTTTTCCATCAATTCTTAACAATCGGGAAGCCCTTCCCCATATTGTGATAAAAAGGCATGAACTGTCCATTGCTTTTTACAGACGCTAAAATATTTTTAAGCGTCATACGCCATTGGTTGCTTCATGCTGGAATCTAGAACTTCCTTCACCAGCGGCATGTCTGAAAGAGGACAAAGAAAATGAATGGCATTTCATGACTTTTAAACATCTTCCCGAGTTACAATAGAGTATCAACAGACCACTTTGGTTTGTAGTTTTCTACGATTACAGGAAGTCCCTGATTAACGTTTAAACGCCGTTATTACCATATTATGTGGTCCTGAGTAGGAGATAATTTAAGGTAAGAAGCATATAATCAAGAAATGCCTTCCAATCAGGTCTCAAGCAATTCTGACTTGAAACAGCCGAGAAAACTGATTTTAAAACAAAGTTTAAACGCTATTATTACCACGTGACGCTGAGTGGAAGATTTTTCCAGGTAAGAAGCATCTTACCAATGAACACTTTTCTATGAAGTTTCATGTAAATCTGACTTGAAACA
Source organism: Thysanoteuthis rhombus (assembly GCA_963457665.1). Taxonomy (NCBI): domain Eukaryota; kingdom Metazoa; phylum Mollusca; class Cephalopoda; order Oegopsida; family Thysanoteuthidae; genus Thysanoteuthis; species Thysanoteuthis major. Next base: position 21,466,869 of record OY735238.1, on the reverse strand, counting down.
GTTTAAGGATAGACCTATCGACCGAACGAACGAACGATGGATAGACAGAGCCTTTTATAGAGAGCCAGGGTCGCCTCTAAAAATATTGTTGTATAACAGCTGCACCTCCTGGGAACATAGTTGTGAGATTTAATCGATGAACAACGTAAATGATGGAGCGGAGGCTCGAGTTGAGAGCGAAAGTCTGATGAGATGGGATGAGAGAGAGAGAGAGAGAGAGAGAGAGGAATCATCATTATCATCATCGACATAGACACAGATTTTCCTCAAGATTTGCAGGATCTGTCAATCATGGGCGTCTCTGTAATAGCCAGTAATTTCTGGACTTGTCTAGTTAGTCATGTAATCTTATTTTTTTTTACCGGCCACAGTTTTGCATATGATATCTAGAAATCCACGTTGTGTCTGGTGATGTCCAGCAGTTTTCCAACATTCTTGCAACGTGACCAGTCCATAACCACTTAAGTTTTCCGATGGTCTCTATGATATCTCTGACCCCTGTTTGTTTTCTAATATAATGTGCTGTCTTGTGATCCGTCCATGTGATGGAGCATAGGTTTATCCTGTGCTCGTTGCATGGTTCTCAGTTTGAGGGTCAATCTTCAATGTATCACTTCAATAGGTGACTATCGGGAGGATACATTGGTTGTATACCCTTGTTTCAGGAACTTATGGGATTTCCTTGTTCTTGAAGGTTGAATTTGCTTTAACTCGCTTGAAATCCTTCCTTTGGGTAAACTATTGGATCCTTTTTATTTATCTTAATTTAGTTTAATATTTCTGGGTATCTTATTTTTTATAAAAATGCTGAACGGACTTGATTGAAAAATGTTCCTCTGTACTGAAGAGAGCAGCCTATTTAATACTTGGATGAAATGAATCTCGGATCTAGAAATGCTGTTGCATTGATTGGTGCATGACTGACGACAACACTTAACTTCTAATCCATATTCAGATTTCTCAAAGTCTAGTTTCCTGCTGGTATGTAAGAGCAATCTTTGTCTGTAAATTCTTTTGCTTTTTTCGTCATCATTCAGTCAAAACCTCTCTTCCTTTCTCCTCCCGTCTCCCACTCTAATCTGAACTGGAAGACGAACAAACTCAGGTGCCGGCCGAATCTCATCTGCTTTTTCTCACTGACCGAAACATTACCTCCCAAACTACAACCGCACCTTTGTTCTCTAGTCCAATAAAATCCTGGGGGTTTCATATTCAAAGGGCATTTCAAAATCCATAAACTTCAATAACCCTTTCTTTATCAACATGTGTTCTCAGAGAATCCAGACGATTGTTTATGTGCCTCAGTGTTCCAAAGTTACAGGCCATACCGGTTTATGTACAGACTAGAAAAAATGCATCAGTACTCTGCAAGACTCTTTCTAAAATGTTTTTTTTTTTTTTTGAGAAGAGAGGCTTTTTTTTACCTTTTTGTTCTTTATTCTGTCGGGTTCATTACTAATATCTAGATTCTACAAAATCTAGATGCATCTAAATGTTTTTTATTCTATTTTAGATTTTTTTTCCACTGGAATTCAAATTTTGACGCTACAGTTGTTCAATTATTGACTGTGATGACGAGTTTTCATTGGTTTTAGTGTTTCACCCTTGTCATCAAAAAGTGATGATAAAGGGTGATATTAAAGTAATTCAAGTAATTTTGCAATCACATCATATGAAAAATGTTATGTCACTCGGTATTATCTAATATTATACTATCTGAATAATAAATTAAACTGCGAGTAAAATTAAGTAAAATTAAAACGACCGTTATAAAAAGTCCATTCCATTCTATAAATGGACAAATTGAATATTTATAAATATTGAATCGTGTTACTCATTTGCAAGATACAAAATATATGGATATACAGTAACACTTTAGGGTCTCTTTTCATTCGAACTTTT
>OY735238.1:21447467-21459967 GCA_963457665.1 Thysanoteuthis rhombus | reverse complement strand
GCTCCGTCATAAAAAGATTTATGCGGTTATACGGTGGGCTCTTATTCCTTTTTTGAACATCAGTTTTTAAAATAAAATGCTTATACTTATTCATTTAATTGTGTTTCTCTGAATTTTTGAGATGAGATATTATTATTATCTCTATTATTGTTCGGACTATCCTCATCTTGGTTGTTTTCCATACTACGTTTCGGCCTTCATCAGGAATCATCTGGAAAGTGTGGACTCATGGCGTAGTGGATAGAGAATCGGACAGAATTACTGCAAATAATCTGATGGTCTTAGGTTCAATCCCAGTGTGAGATAATAATGATTTGAAAATTGCTAAGAAGGGAGTGCGGTCTATATACCCCCGGTATAAGGGTTTGGTTGGTTACTTCCCCCACACCTACCTAATGAATGCCGAAACGTTGTATGGAAAACAACTGCAATGAGGATAGTCCGAACAATAAGGGGGATAATCGTTTAATTGTATTCGAAATAAAATATAAAAAGGTGTATCAAGTACAGTTTTGTATAGTAAATTTTATCAGAATAATGTTCGGCGACTGCCACGGTCTTTTGACTCGTGTCGATAAAGCGTCTGGAACTTGCAATCTATTAATTTTATCGAAATAATTTTTGTGTTATTAATAGGAAGAAAGACTGTAAAGATAACTAACTAAAAGATATTCGTGTAGACACTTTCTCTGGGCCTGTTTGACCGTTATCTTATCTTATAAGAAGATCTTTCTGCATAAGAATGTCGAATTCTTTATAAATAAAGACGGTTCTGGTTATTCTCTCAATAGAGACCGTATTGTGACCAACGTATTTCCGTAGGATGTCGTATTGGTGATGATCAGTTGAAAAATGGAATGAAGGGTTACTGATCTCGCCTTTTGTTAGGCAGTGATCAACAGAAAAAGTCCGAATTTTCAAAGACCGAGCTGAAATGCTGCTGGGTACAAACAAAGGAACTAATTTAGCGTACATTTACATAGCGAATTGAACCACCAAATGAAAGCCTATTGTGTGTGTGAAGGGGTCAGAGAAAAAAAAAAGTTTTTTTGTAGACACCGTAGCTCCACTGGCGCGAATCGTACGCGCGGCATAATAAATACATAGCCAGCCAGCCAGCCAGCCAGACTTACCTAGAAATTAAAGCAACCTATGTTAATGTTAACTACGTTGATGTTGACAGTTTTGATTGATGGTATCTAATTATGATAAGCATAGCGGTAAACAGAAAAAGACCATTTCCCTTTGGGAAGTGAGACAATCAATTCGCAAAAGACATACGAGAAGGTTTGTTCCCCTTGGCTCCTATACTCTTTCAAACTAAACTCAAGGGTCACTCATCGGCAGTCTAAACATACTTTCCCAGGGGATCGGTTTGGTGATACTCATTACGATAAACCCAACAAGAAGCACATGAACTCAGAATTCTAGCCTGTCCCTTTCTTTTCATTTCCAAGGCTTTCTTAGTACCATGACGTAAAATATACTTAATGTGTATATAGGCATTATATTTGTACATGAAATGTACAAGAATTTAGTGGGTGTGTCATCATCATCAGTCTTTCAACGTCCATCGTTGGACATAGACCTTCCCCAGGATTCGCCACACTTCTCTATCATGGGTGTCGTGGAGCCAGTACTTTCTAAACTTGTCTAGCTCGTCTCTCCATTCAATATTCTGCCAGCTTCAGTAGCGCATGTGATCTCGGGGGATCCATGTCGTGAGTTGTGATGTCCATTGGTTGCCCGCCATTCTTACAACATGGCCAGCCCACTGCCATTTGAAATTTTTTATAGATTTTATGATGTCCCTGACTTTCGTCTTTTCCCGGATGTATTGTGCTGTCTAGTGGTCTCTCCATGTGAGACACAGCATAATTCTTTCATGTACACGTTGCATGGTTCTCAATTTACGGGTCTGTCTCTTGGTTAGGTTCCATGTTTCAGCTCCATAAGTGACTATCGGGAGGATGTATTGGTTGTTTACTCTTCTTTTTAGGATTATGGGGATCGTCTTGTTTTTGAAAGTTCAGTTTGCTCAGCCGAAGGCTCGACATTCAAGAGTGATTCTATGCTTGATTTCCTCCTCTTTTGAGGATCTCAAGGAAATTCGTTGTTCTTATTCTCAATATGATTGATGCACATCGCCTTGAGAGGGCCACCACTCCAAGGTTCAGAATCTGAGTTGTGATTTTCTTAGACACGTTCCCCCCTCCTCCCAAAGCTAGAGAGCCCAATCTGCCCTGCAACCCATAGCCGGGGGGGGATGCATTCATTTGGGGCATTACTGCAAAATAAATTCAGATTGTCGATACCATTGTCCGTGTCGTTATTGCTATGCCAACCACATACCCATGATTAATATAGTGATTATCACCGTAGATAGGTATGCGTAACATCAAATTAAAACTTTTTTTCTAAACCAGTTTAACCTATATTTTCACAAAGGTATATTTTTATGTTTGAATGAGCGATGCCATTGTGTTGTTTAAGATAAAATAAAGTCAACCAAGTCATGGAATTATCTTCATAGAGCTATAAAAGTAAAGCAGACTCCGTGGAGCTGATATGGACCCAACATTCGATACAACTTACGCGAATGTATTGACAGATTTTATAAAGTATAAATTACTATTCATTCAAGAATATCAGTTTATGAGTTTGGAGCAATTGAATCAAATACGAAATAAATAAAAAAAAATATGATACGGTCTCTTCATTCAATATTCAAATTGGGTACATATTCATGACTTTATTAATAAGGCTGTTTCAGACACACATATTTTATTAAGGTTATTTCTTGCGAAGGACACCGGCGTCTAAGGATCTTAGACCCTCCGAAAATGTTCGTCCGTGAAGCCGCACTGTTCATTCATATATATATATATATATATATATATATATATATATATATATATATATATATATAGCTTGGATTCGCGAACGAAGAACTGTAAGGCCTTTCCACACCTTCAAGTACTCAGCCGGCGGAGTCTGTACGTAAATAACTCAAATGCCAGCACAATGGAGTTTTAAAGTGAGTTAGGGGATGAGCGCAGCTAACCCCACCTTCTGAACCAAGGCTTTGTGTCCCATAAGATTTGTATAGCAAAAACTATATAATAAAAAGAAGTGGTGTTTGATCAACACTGCTGGGACGCCATGTCAATATTAGTATTTTGTTTTTAAAATTCCCCGGAACAGTTACATGGTAAAAAACTGATGATCCTAACAAGAGACAATTTATACATGGTACCATAATAACAAAGTATAGAGGAAACAGGGGAAAACACTTCAGAAGATTGAATAAATTGCATTTACGGATATAGGGAAATGGGTGACATAAGTGACACAAAAAAAAATCTATTGAAAACGTTTAGTGAAAATTGTTTAGTGTTTAAAGCTGTAAATAAATGAAAAAATAGAAAAATTACCAATTATGTATTGGATACCTTAAATGCATAAAAATCCAATAAGTGCACACTTTATTGTAGCTTCTGGAGTTTGTAGTACTAAACTTCTTGGGTAAGTTGTTTCCAAAGTTTCTAATTCAATATACAATCAAATATAGAAATTTCATAATAAAAATAAATTCTTTAGTAATTCGAATCTCTTCTGGGTAGCAAATAATTCTCTGCCGGATAAAGAACAATTAGATATATTGTAGATATCCGTGAAGGGGCTAAATCTAGTACTCTTTTAGTACTTTTTGATACTCTTTATACAAGAATTCCTAACGAAGATCTTTGTAAGGAATTAAATAAAATGATAGACTTGGCATTTGCAAGATGAAATAGTAACATAGGGTTCTCAAACTCTCAAGCTTTTTGGTGTAAAGCAAAAAAAAAAAAGACTTAATCACGGGCTTTACCTTTAAAGCGGTCGTTAGTCATCTTTTTGGGGAATGTTACTTCAAAGTGGTAATAAGATATTTCATCATTTCGTAGGTGTTGCTATGGGAATTCATCCTGCTCCCTACTGGGCAAAGTTGTAATTACATAGACACGAATATATATTCACGTCATCTTTAATTAGATCTGATATAAAACGAGCTTGGCCATGTTCAAGTTATACTCGTTTTATTGATGACTTTTGTTCTCTTAACGATGGACAAGAATTCAGAAAATCGTATAATAATATATACCCTAAGGATCTTGAATTGGAATGTCAACATATAGGAATGCAAGCAGCTTTCCTAGATTTGGATATTAAAACCGAGGATGGAATATTTGTCTACAAATTGTTTGATAAACGAGATTCCTCTCCATTCTGTGTCGTGCGAATGCCTTTTAGAACAAGGAGTATTCCATCATATATATTCTGCGGACAATATTATCAGAATATTTGAGAATGAAGCAACACTTAGACCTATTGATTTTATAACGAAAATCGTTTCTTTAGTTGTAAGAATGGTCAATCAAGGCGGCAAAATTTGTAAGATTTTTAGACAATCTAATGAAGCCATGATTAGATATCCTTATCCCCGGGAAACTTATCAGCTTGACCATAATGAAATGATAACAAAAATTAAAGAATATGTTAACGAGAGTATAAACAACCAAGATGAGGATGGTCCGAATTTTAATAGAAATGAGAGTATAAAAATTGAATAAATGAATAGTGTATATCAAAATAAGATTAATACAAATTGATTTAAGGAATTTGGGTAACCAAAGGAAATGGATAAGTCTTTGTCAGTGTGAAAGATCATTGTATTCACTGGAACCAGGGAAAGGGGAAAACATTTGGCTGTTGTCCATTGGCTGTTGTCCATTCGTCTGACTGATTGGTACTGGGGTGGGATGGGAGATCGAACATGGGATGTCATGTAAAGAATTGTCTAATTATATTGATAGAATAGCCTACTGGGACGTTACTATCCACTAGACAGTGGCTTCGTTTCGTTTCGACTACGTATATTAGAAGACTTTATTTGTTTATCTGAAGTAAAGAAAAAATTGACGGAAGCTTTATGGTATACGACCTGGAAAAATTAACTTTAAGGTTAGTCGAAAAAGTTGTCATATTGTTCGGTTCAATATGTTGGTCGAGAATCAACTGAATGGAGTATAGTTAGTATTTTAAAGATGATATCATTAAATGGTTTCCGTACAGTCAGAGATTAAAACTGGCACAACGGATTCGATATTCATATGGGTGAACACTCAATAGAAGTGACCTGAATTGCGAGTCAGGTCTGTTGTTATACTTACTGATCCCTCATCATTAAATAACGATTTTGGGGTAACCGACATAAGTTTAAAAAATAAGTGATGTGTTGTATAAAATAGCATCTATAAACAATACACAAAATACCATATATAAAGCAACAATCTACATGTATGACATAAGCTTTACACTAAAACCTAGCTAGAAGGAATTGGTGTTTGATCAAAACTGCTGGGGTGCCATGTTCATATAACTGTTTCGTTTTTAAAATCCCCGAAACATGGTAAACAAAATTTGTACATGGTACCATGATGAGAAAGTATGTGTAAAACAGGAGAAACACTGAAGAAAATTACTTAAGTTGCATTGACAGATATTAGAAAATAAGTGACTGGAGTGATAAAAAAAAAAATTCTGAAATTTTTTGAATATATAGTGTTTAAAGCTGTAAAGCTTTTTGACTTTATATATATATATATATATATATATATATATATATATACACACACACACACACACACACACATATATATATATATATATATATATATATATATATATATATTTATTCTAAATTGCTTCTCAGTTCTTTTGTTATTTCCCATGTTTTGCATCTGTAGGTCATAGCTGGTATTATGGATTTATTTTGAAAACCAACTTGGAATATGAGAATCATGGAAATAGCAATGTTAAGGCCAGCCATAAGAGAGAAAAAGATCAACAGGGATCAGAGGGAGGACTAGAATTAGGCAACAAATAGAGATGGGCTGGTCACTATACAAGAAAGAATTGGCAACAGATAGGTGCCCATGGTACTTTAAACACGACAGAGACAACACAGAAGAAATATAAAGGTTTGATGGCAATACTCAGCAGAGGTTAGCTCAATCGTAGTCGCCATGGAGGGAGATGAGAAAGGCATCTGCCAATAGTGGACTTGGGCAATGATGATGATGATGATGATGATGGTGATGATGATGATGATGTATCAAATTAGAGACAGAGAAGTAGATATGAAAAAAATTGAAAGAGATTTGAAATGGCTCAGATAGAATTCATTAGATTCTTACTTACATCCACAGAAAGATAAGATAACAGCAGAGGAAGACAAAACGAATTACTATAATTCTGCGAAAATCCTATTATGGCCAAAACAAACTCGGTAAAAGAAAGAATTTCTTTCTACGAAACTCAGAAAACTGATTTATTTCAGAAAAAAAGATTTTATCCAGCGAAATTCCCCAAACAAATTTTATTAATCCAATTCATTTACTTATCTATTAAAATATTTTTTTCTTTCTTATTCCTTTTATCTGTCTCTTTTCTAATACTTTTCTTCGTACTTCATATATTTGATACGTGCACCGTAGGTGAGTGGATGCATTCTTGTTGTACTGTGTCATACTGTACTGTTCTATGTTATTGTAGTGGGGGCGTAGCTGATGAAGGGGGTGGGAGGAGATAAATTTTAAAATCCCCCCCCCCCAAGCTCCCAATGGAGAAGGGACCCTAAAAGCTTTGAGAACAGATCTGCTTAGCCCCCACCCGCTCAAGAGAAACTGTCACGTGACAAACGCCTTTTGGCAGCGTGTTGTGTTAGGGATGATCAATCAAAAATTTTGGCAAAAAGATGGTCGATGAATGATTTACTTCTCTCGCCGTTTGAAAAGTCTGAATTAAAAAACAAAACAAAACAAGCATTAATTCGTCTATCAACCAATTTAGCATAAACTTACGTTATGAATAGGACCCCACTAAAAGCATATTTAGAGAGAATTAAAAAAACAAAACAACGTACAAGCTGTTTCTTCTAGGCATAATAATGAGTAAATAATCAAATTTTCAGCCCTCTACCTCTATCAGTTAGGCCTGCACGCATACATACATAGACAACTAGCCAGCCAGCCAGACCAACTTTAGAACTAAAGAAATCTATCAAGAAAATTTTGGTAAAAATTTCGTTGAGCACTCTTTAAGTGAGGTAACTTATCCATTTTAAGCTTATGCAATGCTCTTCCATAGGAATAGAGCACACTGGTGGATGAGGAGTTTCTGCATAAATGAATATATCGCTCAAATTCAGCCTTACCGACCACCCAGTCCCGTAGTCCAGAGGCAGGATATTGGCCTCCGGGTCCGATACGAGGTTTTCAATTCTGCCTTGCGATACTGGATGGGTTAAAAGTCTATAGCCACACTGAAGAGATGTAATACATCTGTATACATCTGTAATATAGCTGTCTGTGGATGACACAATAATTAATCCTCCTTGAGCACTCTTCAAGAGAGGTAACTCATCCATTGTAAGCTTATGCAATGCTGGGTCCGATGTGAGGGTTTCAATTCTGGATGGGTTAAAAGTCTATAACTGAAGAGATGTAATACATCAAAACAGCTGTCTGTGGATGAACATATACACACGCATACACACACTCATATATGTATATATGTGTGTGTGTGTGTGTGTGTGCATGTGTGCGTGTGTATGTGTTCGTGATTTGATTTGTGAAATGGGTCTGTATCTAGTGACTTGCGTATTATATATATATATATATATATATATATACATACAAATACATATATATATAATCGCATACATTATTCATATATTTTGTGTGTGCATATATACATGTATAGTTATATATATATATATATATATATATATAATGTGTACTTTAGAGAGTGAGACAGACTCGGGAGTGAAGTTTTTGGTGGTAAGGTTTATTAATCCTTATATATCTATAGTCCATACATGTTTCGGGATTTCTCCCATCATCAGTGGTGAATGTTGTGTGAATTTGGATTAAAATGTACCATGTGGAACCAGAGTCCACTGCCAGGGACTATGCATTGTGGGTAAGTTTTGTTGTCAGGGCTACTAGATGCCTCCTGCTGAATGTAAGAATGACCAGCAGGTATTGGGATTTTGGTAAAGCAGCAGCAGTTTGCCTTGGGGAGGGCAGAGTGTGTCAAGGTAGGGGGTAGTGTTGTGGAGGTGGATTTTCTGGTATGTTTGGGGTAGTGTAGGAGGGGTGGTGGGGTTATGGAGCTACATAGGTATCAACCTTAAAAGTTACTGTAAATGTTTCGGCTATGAGTTGAACAAGGGTTAGAACAGGCTAAGGTGAACTTTTTCCTATGGGTCTAGGTGACTTTGAAGCTTCCATTATTGAATCTTTCTAAGATGTGGGTGTGAGGATATTAATGGTAGGATTTGTGTGTATTAGTGTTCTGTGTGGTGAGGGTTGTTCAGTTTAGTATTTTGGTGGTGTGTAGTAGTGTTTTAGTAAGTTTTCTAAACTGCTTACTAGTGTTGGAATCAGGTTTTCTAACTCCCCTTCCATATTTAGTGGTAGGGGGCTTTCCTCATTTTTTGGTAGTGTGTGTGTGTGAGTTGATGTAGGGGTTACCTGCTGGTCAGGGTGTTTGCTTGGGTCTTCAGGATGCTTTCCAAGGGTCAATGTGATGGGTTGAGGGAGGATGCTACTCTTAGGGCTTTCCTCTTGCAGGGTATGAGGGGTAGTAGGTCTGAGGCCCTTATGGAGTCTAGTTTTCTTGTTTCTATTATCTGTATGCTGGTTTTTGTAGTTGTGTTTGTTCATATAGCTGTGTCTGTTCACAATATTGGTGTCAGTAATATTAGTATTTGTGTAGGTGTTTCTGTTATGTTTGTTCATATGTGTGTGTCTGTTATAGGTGTTAGTATTGTTAGTGCTAGTGTAGGTGTTTTTGTTTTGTTTGTTCGTATGCGTGTGTCTATTTCTATCGTTGTTCGTGTGGGTATGGATGATGTTTTTGTCAGTATTGGTGATTCTTGTTGGGTAGCCTGTGTCTGTGTGTCTAGTGTTAAATCTATGTTTAGTGGGGGAATTGGTTTTTTCGGGTATGTAGGTGGTAGGTTGGGGGTAGGTAACAGAGGCCTGGTGGCTCTTTTGGTGGGTTGTATCTTAATTTCTCTCATATTCTGTGGAATCGCAGATCTGTGTGTGATATTGTGTCTAAGTTTGTTGTATTTTTTAGTTTTGGTGAGGTTAAGTTGTTTTTTTCTTCCTCCTATGTTGATGTTGATCGCTTCCTGTATTTCATTGTATTCATCTGTGTATGTGTGTTGCTGTAATTTTTGTTCCAATTCGCTGATATCTGTTAGAGTGTCTTTGATGGTTTTTTGGCAGAATTGGATGGTGTCATCTAAAAGATCCATAGAAAGTGTGTGGATCTTGTTGTTCCATAGATTAAGGAAATCTGCATCCTGGTTCCCTATGGAGGGGTGTAGGGAGATCCTGAAATTCACGGGAGTGAGTTTATTGTCCTTACAGGACTTTAGGAAGTCTAGATGTGACTCAAAGCGGGTAATTTTTTCTCTTCTTCGGTAGAGTCTCACCGACCATGTTGTGATGTTGTCTGAAGAGGTTGGTTCCATTGTGGTGTTAGGGTGGTTGTCCTTGTCAGAAGTGATAGTTGTTGTAGGAATGTGTTCCTTCTCCATGTCTCAGTAAGGTATGTATAATGTGTACTTTAGAGAGTGATATATAACAAATTTGATTGATAAAAAGTAGTATAATTGAAATAAGAAATAAAAGTGTTCAATGTATTTTTGATACAATACAGAGCAATATTTACTGACAATATACGTGTGTTCATTCGTGCATTTTCTTCTATACAATTATGTAAGTATATATGTGTATTAGGCACGCATACATAGGAATATATCTGAACATACTTTACACACACACATTTATAAATGATGAACAGACTAAAGTCATTATATATATATATATATATATATATATATATATATATATATATATATATATAAAGTCACTATATGTATGTACACGGTGACTTTAGTCTGTTTATCATGGATTCATTTAATTTTATTCCATTATTTATCTAATCGCTTTGTCATATTTATCTTTTTACTTATTCATTTACTTATCTAACCTATTATCTAATTTATTGATTAGACTTGTATATCCCACATTAATTGTTTTATATTCTTCATTATTTTCTTTTCAGGAATATCAGATTTTGTCATCTGCACACTTCCAAAAAGATCGCAGAAAATTTACATGCAATAACGCATCGACATACACACAAACATATATATATATATATATATATATATATATATATATATATATACATATTATTTTTAGTATAAATTGCGTTATATTATATACAAACTCTCGTTTGAAACGATCTCCCACAATAATATGGTTAATGTATCATTGACCCAAGACAGCGTAAATAGAATAAACAATTAAAGACATGGAGCAGGAATCGAACTTGCGACTGATAGGGTAGCTGCTTTAATGTAGCATTGCTCTTACCACTGAGCTAAACAGCCCTCGGTAGTGCATAAGCCTAAATAACTGTTTTCACTCCAAATTCTTATTCCGTTTATTCTCGGTTTATTTATTTCTTTCAATGCGACAGTTACGTATTAAGAAATGGATACATATGATTCGACAGAATGATTGTAAATTGTGTTACATTATATAGAAAACTCTTATTTGAAATGATCTCCTGTCATTACACGGTTAATATATTACTCGGCATAGAAATGTAGATAGAATAAACAATGTCGATTCCTGCCGAAGCCCAATTGTCTCTTATTGTTCATTCAAATTATGTTTTAAGGCTGAGTTATGCAATGACTGTGTAATAATAGGAGATCATATCAAATCATCATCATCATCATCATCAGTCTTTTAACATCTTTCGTAAGACATAGACGTTCCCCAAGATTCGCCACACTTCTCTATCATGGGCGTCGCGGAGTCAGTATTTCATCTCTCCATCTTGTGTTCTGTCGGCCTCGGTTTCTTATGTGATATCTGGGGATCCATGTTGTGAGTCGTGATGTCCATCGGTTATCTTTCATTTTTGCAACATGGGCTGCCTATTGCCATTTGAGTTTTTTGATAATTTCGATGAATTTTAAATAATATAACCCTGTTTATGATCATTCTGTCGGATCATATATAGCCATTTCTTGATACATATATATGAAAATCATATTGGTCAATGGAAGGTAGGGCAAGTTAAGCTCATTTGTTGTCACGTAAAATGTACCATGAATGTATAATACCAGCTATGACGTACGAATGTAAAACATGGAAAATAACTAAATCAGTTGAAAACAAACTGAAAATAACATAAAGAGCGATATAAAGAGCAATGTTAAGAATGATTTAGAGATAGAACAAGATTAGAATGGGTCAGAGAACAAACCAAAATAAAAGATATCAGAGATAAGTAAGGAACAGAAATGGGGTGGGGCTGGACACGTGGCAAGGAGTAAAAATACCACCTAGTGTGAAGGGTAAACCGATTGGTGCACTAAAAATAGTCAACATAGTATAGGCTATCGAAAAATGTAAGTTATAATTGGGGTGAGGAATGTTGAATAATATAAAAAAAATTAATCAGATCTAAAAAAACATTCAGATTGGGAAAAAATAGTTGCCAGTTTTTCTATGAATGTTGAGGGCGGCCATTTTTTATTTCAATATGGTGGACTAATGAAATGTTGGTAGTCTAAAAAATATTAATTAAAACATTGATTTTCACTAAATCTGATTTTCATATCATTTAAATATTAACAAGTTGTACAAGTAAAAACATACAAAAGTAAAAGATGAAGAATATTCATACTTTTTTTTATTAGACAATATCTCATAATATGAAAAATAATACCAATTATATTGCAAAAGGTGCAATAATATATATCCTCTCATTGCCATGAATATCGACTCGACCAAAGAATGAACATGGAAGCAAAGTCTTTCTTCCCTATTCACTCTGTTGTTTACATTGTCAACGCTAATAGATGAACCATTTGGCAGAGAAACCTGCAAACTCCCGTGATTACTCCATTAGATATCTTCCATGAACGTTTTTTCTTTCGATTTTTTCAGAATTTCTGGAATTTTGGAATTTTTTTTCTTTCTAAATTTGAAAAAAAAAACTTTTGTCAGCGCTACTAGAATCACCTTTTGGTCTAAAACCTGACAATTAGTATTCGACAAGATATTTTGCAAATTTTTGTAATTTGAAAAACAAAATGAATGTTGACCCTTTTTCTCGGTTTTTATCAAAAGTCTTGTGACAGCGCAACCCGACTCACCATTTGAACTAGAACCATGCTGATCCACATTGGTACCCACTTAAAAACTTTCTAAAACATCTTTATTGTAATTCTTAATGGATTTTTTCGGGTAGCGATCTTTCTTTAATTTTGTGTCATTTGGTTATCAAGGGATATCTCAAGCAATAGATGGAAAAACTGGAGTGAAATTAAGTTTATATATATATATATATATATATAT
>OY735238.1:21379967-21444967 GCA_963457665.1 Thysanoteuthis rhombus | reverse complement strand
TTGCATTCTTACAAATCGAAAAAAACATCATGAACTATGTATATATATATATATATATATATATATATATATATATATATATATATATATATATATGCTAATCACCGGAATTTTAAAAAATTCCCGACATAGATTTTTTTTTAACATATTTACCGTTTTGTTCAACTATCCCCTCACGTCATAAATCCCATCATTCACAGAGAGAGAGAGAGAGAGAGAGAGAGAGAGAGAGAGAGAGAGAGAGAGAGAGAGAGAGAGAGAGAGAGAATTAGGAGAAAGTAAAGAAATCCCACGTAAAATATGCTCGTCGAATGGAGTAAATGTTGAAACTTTTGCTCCAGACTTCCTCCTATTTTAATTTTGCACTTCTCTCAATGAATATTTCACTTTTTGCTTTCAACTATTTGGTATATGTAAGTACACACGCGCGCGTGTGTGTGTGTGTGTGTGTGTGTGTGTGTGTGTGTGTTTCAACGTGTGTGTATGTGTGTTTACACACCCGAGTCTGCGTGTATACGTGTATTTCCGCTTAGTTAATTCAATAATACCAGTTCGAAGTCATTGTCAATGGGTAAAGACGAAACGGACTGATAGACGATCAAATGATTTTGTCTTTGTAAAAGAAAAGAACATTTTTCCCTATTTTTCCTTGTCTTCCGTTTTTTTTTTTTGTTCTTGACGGAGAAAAATACAAGCCGGGCGAAAGTATATTGTGAAACTGAAAATTAGAAATTCTGATTGACAATAGATAACCGATGTGTATTTATTCAACGGGAGTCAGGGTTGGGTTTGATGTTGAGCGACAGTTAACTCGAAGAAAGAAATGGGAAGTTCATGTAGTAAGTAAATTAGAATGTGGAATAAAGCTGAGTAAAAGAAAAAAGAGGAAGGGTGCGATTTGTTCTGGTGTAAGAAGTGAGAACAGATAGAAATAAAGAAAGAATTAGGGAAGAAGAGGATAAAGGAAAGGAAAAGAGAAAAGGAAATGGAAGAAGAAAGATCAAAAGAAGCCCGGCTGCTTCAGGGTTGAATCTCACTCTAATTTTTATTCCGACTGAAGATGATTTCTGCAGCTTTTGGACTGTCATATCATTAATAAAAAAATACAAAAATGTTAATTCTTTGAATCAATGTTTCTATTCATTTATTTATTAAAATGAAATAAGCCTGTTCGTATCTGAATGGAAAATGTTCGTTGATGTCTCATCATCATCATCATCATCAGTCTTTTAACATCCGTTGTTGGACATAGACCTTCCCCAGGATCCGCCACAATTCTCTATCATTGGTGTCGCGGAGCCAGTATTTTCTAGTTCATCTCTCCACCTTTTTTTTTTTTTTTGTCGGTCTCAGTTTCGCGCGTGAAACCCCCGTTGATGTCTAAAACTTGTCAGTTTAACTCAGTCAGTCGGGCAGCCGATTGGTAATCAGTTGGTCATGTGTTCAAATCACGATAGGGTAATGTTGGTTTTACGTATCTGTATACACCCCTATTTTGATGAGGATTGTTCTTGTTTTTCTTGTCGTTGTCGTAGGAAAACAAAATCAACTCTAGACTTTGTAACGGAGTTTAACAAAGATACGAGGTGGGAGCGAAAAAAAAATCACAATCATCAAAATAGAAAATAAAGAAATACTGGTCTGATTAGTCACTCAATAGAAACCATCACATGGCCATTAGCTTTTGGTAGGAAGCTATGTTCGGCAGATCAATTAAGAAATTGGGAAAAAGGAGTGATCAGTGACGGTTACTTTTCTCTTTTTCATTGGGCAGTGATCACTAAAAAATCTGAATTAGAAATAAACGAACAAATGTGAACGCTGCCAGGCATAAACCAAGGAGTATATCTAGTATAAACTTACATTGCAAATTACCTCACACACCCACACTTGATACCCATTGAAGTGAGGCTCGAAAATACTGGGGTTTTTTTTTCAAGACCTAATGATTGAAAATTCAGTGTTGCCAATTGGGATGTTTTCTTCTTCTATTTCCAAATTTGAGACTGACTTCCAGAATCGAAAAATTGAAACATCACAAATAAATTGCCAACCCTGTGCGAGACACAGAGATAGATTCTGGTGACAATTTCGGTTGAAATCTCCTGAACAAACATTGGATGAATATGGAGAGAATGGCCGAAACAAGAACAAGGCAAATAGAATTGAAACTAGAAGAAAGAGCAAGAATCGTTCTGAGGGGAAGAGGAATTGGAAAGAGAAAGAGAAAAAAAAGGGAAACATTTAAGTATGAGAAAGAAAGAAGAAAGAAAGAAAGAAAGAGAGAAGGAAAGAAAGAAAAAGGAAATGAAAAATCTGATAGATTAAAAGAGAAAAAAAACAGGAAATTTTCTTCGGATCAGTACGAAACTGAGAAAAAATGGAGAATATTTTTCTCGAAAAAAAAAAAGAAAAAAGTAAATGAGAAATAGAAAAGAAGACACGAAGAGAACCACATGATCCCCGAGGAAAATCCACGGATATACAGGTTGCTATCTAAAACTAGTGTGTCCCTAAAAACAGCCTTTCGTAAGCTGAAATGGCGTGAAGCGAAGAAGCAGTTACTACTGATTTATACGAGAAAATTTTTGAGCGTCCTCAGCCCTCCAAAATGGTTAGGATTGTACGTCAGGCCGGTTCATTGAAGGGTGTGGTGATGGGAGGGACAGGAGACTGGGGTGTAGAAGAGAGAGGAATATGTGCATTACTTTCATAATGGGTCGTTGCAAAACAAACGCTGGACGCTATTTCCGCCTTTCGCCCCTTTCCAGAAAAGTGGACATCCGAAATGTTAGAACTACATGTTTTTGAATTCAATTAGATGATTTTTTTTAGAAAAGGAACCAAAAAAACCCAAAAAAACTCGTTCCAGTAAAAGAGTCCATTTTTTAAAATGGTTCATAAGAGATATTTTCATCTGCACACTTTTTACCTTCTAGTGAAAGAGTCCATGGTTACTGACAGAAAACTGAGAAAATCGCTCTGTTCATCGTTTTATTGTTCAGATGTGTAAAAAATGAGCATTGTCTTTCTGACTATAGCAACAAAGAAAGAAAAATGACATAGTTGACTTTCTATTAGATTAAGAAAGATCACCTTAGGTTGGCAATCTTCCGATTCAAGAACAAAAAAATCACCTCCGGAGCTGATCATGGAACCCAATCTGAAGATTGACTCTAAAACTGAGAGCTATGCAACAAGAAAGGGTCATGCTAAACAAGGAGGGATCACACAAGACAGCACAGTATATTAGGGAAAAACAGGAGCTTGAGATATCATAGAAACTATTTAAAAACTGAAATGGCAATGGACAGGCCATGTTGCAAGAATAGCACGACTCACAACGTAGATCCCCCAGAGATTATACGCTAAACTGTGGCCAGGGAACGAGGGAAGTATTGGCTCTGCGATGCCTATGATAGAGAGATTTTGGGAAAAGTCTTTGTCAAACGACCGACACTAAAAAGATGATGAAAAAGGTTCATATATATCAGCAGTACTTCTGTTCAGAGTTCGAATCCAGGAAAACGCCAAGATTTCGAATGCTGATTTCAAGGTACATAGGCAGACGATTGGTGTCTGGGCGATTGTGTAACGCTGCTCTCTCGCACTTTCTCCCCCAATCTAGCATTTTGTCCCGTACGAAGCAAAGCTTACAGTCGAATTCCAGTCCAGATCGGAAGGGCAAAGGTGACTTCAAGAACAAGAGCAATAAGAATATTCCTTGCCTAATTTAGGAGTTTAAAACCAAACCGATGTATAAATTCAACATTTCCCTACCGTGATTTGAAATCACAACCAACTGATCGATTGGCGACTATCTTACCAACTGAGCCAAGTCTTACAAATCTACGAAAATACATGCCCTGCATACGCAAGTGCTTATTTCATCCTAATAAATAAGTACATTAATAAATAGATAAATAAATAAACTTCAAATTAAAATCTCTACTGATGTTCAAAAAATATCCCTCTTGGCAAGAGTAGCAAACACAAGGAACAGCCCAGGAAGACAGACGGTCACATTCTAGAATATCAATACTTCAAAGAAAAGAATAACCCTTATTCTGATATTGGTCATACCAAGTTTATGTACTATTTTTTTTATTAGTTTAATTCAACCCGAACTAAACTGGAGCTGGCTTAATGACGCAATAAACTGCTGTCAAGAAAAGCTCATTTCAAGTACATCTATATAAAAATATATGTAAATATGTACAAGTAAATTCATATAAAAATATATATTAGAAGAAAGTATATTTATATAAAAATATAAAAACATATATTTTCATAATTCAAATATATATATATGTATGTATATTTTCATAACATATATATATATATATATAAATATATATATATATATATATATATATATATATATATATATATATATATATATATATATATATATATGTATATATATATATAATGTGTACTTTAGAGAGTGAGACAGACTCGGGAGTGAAGTATTTGGTGGTAAGGTTTATTAATCCTTATATGTCAATATATATATATATATATATATATATATATATATATATATATATATATATATATATATATATATATATATATATATATATATATACAATATAGAGCCGATGTGAGTAAGACAAGGATCTATTCGAGTGACCAAAAGTTTATCAACCCACAATGGAAAATGAAAGTTCAGCGAGAATGCAGACCGGAAAGACACGATTTATTTTATCTTATTTACTTCCTTTTCCTTAACAGAATGTTTCTAACAGCATTCTGTGTTGAGGATGATCATTTAAACAGTCAGAACTTTCGAAAAAAAAAAACTGCGAACATTGCCGGAAAAAAAGTTAGGGTCTAACTTAGCATAAACGTCGCAAAATAGATTTTAGATCAGGGGGTGTCGATTCAAAAAACAAAAAAGTTTTCTCCGGATACGTTTAAATTTATATACATACAAGCTAACTAACCAGTCAGACCGACTTAAAAACTGAAGAAACCTTTTCTGATAGTCTCTCTGACAGTTTTTGTTGACGGTTTCTGATAGCAAGAGAAAGGTTTCTTGGTTTACAAATAATTAGTCTTTAGGGAGACAACTGCTTCTACATAATTTATTGCATTTCACTTGGCGCTTCTCTTAGATTTTAGTTTATTTTTATTTATTTTTCAAAAATCAGAATTCCCAGGTTAGTTGAAAATTTTCCTTCAAGTTCTGGTTGAAACTTATCTCTTTGTCGTCAGAAGGTAATCATGGGAGAGAGATAAAATGAGAGTTGGATGGGGGAGAGGTTGTTTTGTTTTTTTTTAAAAAAACAACTTTACTTTGAAAGTTCAAGTGCTCATTGCACCTTGTCAACTATGCCGGTCGCTGTGAATTCGACGGCGTAGAAATCAAAGTGACGCGTTGACTTGTAAGTGGAACGATTAGTGTAGTCAGCTGCGTAGCCAGGGGCGAAGAAAATATCAACACTTTGGATTATTTCACCGTAAAATAACAATGTATGAGTTTTTGACTACACACACACACACACGAACATACACCTGTGAATGTATCTTCCACTTGCACCTCCATGAGATCACTAATGATCAATTGTATACACCGGAGTACAAGTCAACTTTTCAACCGACAAGTATTTTCCCTAATGGATCATCAGTTTGTTTAGACCCTATGAACTTCACACTCGGGTAGAAATGATCTTGCCTTATGTTGGAGAGTCGACATCCGGCGAATATTGGCCGAAACTTGAATTAACACCTGGGTTTTAGAGTCGACTAATAAACAGGCATGTACGGGGTCGGCTCACACGCTGGCATATACGTCATCTATACAAATCTGAACAATATCATTTGCATCTAACTCTCTTCATATGTACCTTTTTAGTATTTTATCTACTTCAGTATAAACATATCCATTCATTCATTTTAATCACTTTATAACTATTCATATATCTATGAACTATCTTCTGCTGGCAGCAAAAATATTCATTTTTTTTATATAAGAAATCGCAGAAAGAGATGAAATATGTTTATTAAGACCTGATGCCCGGACACAAAATCTCAGAGAATACATCAGGACGAGTTCAACCCATTACTAAAATCTATTCTATTCATTTTACCAATCTGGGGTGACTATCACATTAATTTTTATTTAATGCTACCCTCATACCTATCACCCCATATTACCCTCTTAAAGGGTCTGTGTGTATCCCATATCATAGTGTCACGGTGTATTTTTCTTTCTTTTCAATTTCATTGAACACTCTCTTCTCCTTACTGATCCCGTCCCTTACGAAATTCGACACCACCAGCTTCCAACACGGACATATGGCGAAACATCGCTCTGAACATAACCAACCCCTTTTACTATTTGACCCCCACAAAAAATGAAATGATATAAAGCGGAATTAGATAGATTGAATACATGTGTCAGTGGCTACCCAAGACATCGCCCTGCTGCCGCTTTAAACCGATCTGCAAAACTTGATCCGTTCGTAGAGAAATACATTCTTCTTTCGATGATTACCTTTAAGACACAAACAAAATATCGTCTGTGGCGAGACAATTGAATTTGATACATTATTATGTCGGGATATTGAATTCAGTGACCGGGTTGACTTTTTGTTAAGCGATGACCCTGTCTGGAGCGGGACAGGAATTCATTAAAGGGGGAAAAATTAAATCCAGAAATGGAGGTCGGGTTATATGCTGTTCGACTCTAGGAAAAGAATTACACTCATTTCGCCTTTGGACATACGAAATTAAAAGTGAAATGTAAACTGCTATTATTTTTATTCTTGGAAACAAAACCCACTTTGTTTTTTATATAATCTTCAGATATTCTCTGTAGATTTTGACGTGATATTTTTTATGATTTCTAACGTTTTATTGTACAACCGTGGCCATCAAAGATGGCAAAGGATAATATACTTTTCTATATGTGCGTATGTATGTGTGTCTGTTTGTGTGTTTGATTGTTTGTTTGTACCTCTACTCCTGGCCATACCGTTTTGTCCACAGTATTGGAAAATGGCATCTGTGCTCAACTAGACTCCTTCATGAAATTGTTATTTTGATCTCTGGAAAAAAAAAAGCTTTTCTGGCCTTATTCTGACAGGTTTATCAATTTATTTGTTCCAGTACACCTTGCCATACAATAAGAGACAAGCTTGAAAATTAGCACCGATATTCCACAAGACCACTTAAAAAATGTTCTCCAGAATCCATATGTTTGTATTTTTTTATACTATTGTAGATGTCTACATGCAGAAAAGTTCAGTGATGTCATAAGTAGAATTTATTCTCACCATATTTATTCTTCGATCGATTTTTTTTACATGACGTCAAATTTTCACTCTAAGGTTGTTCAATTATTGACTGTGATGGCTTATTATTATTATTATTATTATTATTATTATTATTATTATTATTATTATTATTATTATTATCTTTGATAATGATAATAATAATACGAGTAGTTGTACAAGGGGAAGGCAGAGAGGGGTCAAAAGGGGGAGTAAGAGTAATCAAGTCTTCACAGCTGTCGTCACTGGTGGCTTTCACTGGAGATCAAGTGACTGCAAGTCTCATCCGTACTCCAGCATTCACCTCAGTATTTTTTGTCGTCTATTATTTTATCTTATATTATTCAATATGGAACGTTATCTCTTATAAAAAATATTATACCACTTAATATTTTTGTGTTGTATATATATTTACTTTGAAACCTTCGCTTGGGTTCAATGAGTATGGATGCCAAATTTGATTAGGAATCAGACTTTCTGCATTATAATAAAAACAGTGTAGATAATTAATAATTAAAAAAATGAAAAAAAAACAAATTCTGGATTGTTCAAATGTCATGGAAGGAGATGGAAAACATATTTGTCTAGCAATAGACTTGTAGTAGCTGATGATGATGATCTATAATTGTTTCCGTTGGGTTATTTTGCTCAATGGTTAAGAGCGACGTTACATTGAAACAGGTACCTTATCAGTTGTGGGTTCAATTCCTGCAGCAACCCCATTTTTCGTAAATTGTTTATTCTATTTACACTGTCAAAGCCGAGTGACTCATTTTCCATTTAACAACGGGGTTCATTTCAAATAGTATATATATATATATATATATATATATATATATATATATATAGTCGGAGGTAACCTGAAATTTTTCTTTTTCTTTTCGATAGTATCCTTATGGATAGGGGTGGATGCGACTCCAACCCTGGCCCCCAAACAAATAACCCTCAATCGCACTTGTTAGATGAGAGGCATTGTGTTGTAGTTCAAAGACTTTTGTCCGTCGATTGCGATGGCTACGTGAAACTGATTAGTAACAACAAAATTATAAATATTTATGAATCTATACAAGTGCCCCACCCCAACACACACACGCTTACCATAATTAGGTTTCGGTTGAACCACTGGAAAACACAGAAAAAGATAAAAGTCCAAAAAATGCTGTTCCTAACTACTTCAACATCATCTAACGATAAAAAGAAAACTCTGTGTATGCATATGTATGCATGTATGTATGTATGTGTGTGTGCGTCTGTAATATCGACATTCACCAAATGTAATAATCAGCGCATAAGGCATTGTTGTGTCGTGTTTGAATTTGTTTTGATCAGTGGTTCCCAAGAAATCTAATGAAAATATTTTTTTTAAAAACCTTCAGGCGAAAGCTCTCTCATCTGAAATTATTACTCTTGTTTTAGCCATGAAATATCTGAATTGACAATATATCAAAATTCAGATATGAATTTTCAAAATTGTCAACACTAAAAGAAATGACCAAAACAAACCGAAGCCGTTGTTTCGTAAGGTCTGGGCCCTTCCAAACTTGCACCTTTGGGACGGATACTACCCTAGTTGAAGCAATTACTAAATCATCATATTTGTAATAGGGAACAAGATACGAAGAACGGAACCTTGGAAGGTTTATTCTAATTTTACATTGGCTGAAGTCTGCACTAAACTAATTAGTTGATCGTTATTTACAATACAGATGAACTAAATGAAGAGAGCAAGAAAGTTGGCCTACACATGAACTTCAGCAAGACGAAAATCATGTGCAACAACCACATCGGGGATAAAAACACCAAGATCAAAATCAAAGACGCAGAACTGGGGGAAGTAGGCCACTACATCTACCTAGGACAACGAATCTCCATCGAAAAGAAAGAAATCAAGCGAGGAATCACACTTGGATGACAAGCCTTTGGATGTGCTAGCTCAACCTTCAAAAATAAGAAGATCCCATTAATCCTAAAGAGAAGAGTGTATAACCAATGCATCCTCCTGATAGTCACTTATGGAGCTGAAACATGGAACCTAACCAAGAGACAGACCTGCAAATTGAGAACCATGCAACGTGCACATAAAAGAATTATGCTGGGCATCACTTGGAGAGACCACAAGACAGCACAGTACATCCGAGAAAAGACAAGAGTCAGCGACATCATAGAATCCATTAAAAATCTCAAATGGCGGTGGGCTGGCCACGTTGTAAGAATGGCAGACAATCGATGAACATCAGGACTCGCAGCATGGATCTCCCGAGATCACATACGCAACCGAAGCCGGCAGAATATTAGATGGAGAGACGAGCTAGACAAGTTCAGGAAGTACTGGCTCTGTGACACACATGATAGAGAAGTGTGGCAAATCCTGGGGAAGGTCTATGTCCAACGACGGACGTTAAAAGACCGATGATGATGATGATGATGATGATGATGATGATGATGATGATGATGATGGTGGTGATGGTGATGATGATGATGATGATGATGATTTACTATACGGTTTTACTAAAGAGTTCGGTTAAGGTAAATAAGCTAAGGCAACTATCACTGCAATGTTTATCAAGGCGGGTTACAACGAGCGGAGTGTCTCAGGTAAAAGAGGAACGGTGTGTCTGAAATTGTACGGATAGGGGTCGACTTCCGCCCCCATAGATGTTCCTTCAGATTGGTATTTGATTAGTACATTGGGCGTAAGTGGTAATCATGAAGTCGATAATTTTCATTTTACTTTTCCATCAACAAAATAAAAATAAAATTCTGATTTCAAACTGCAGGCCCATATTTTAGGTTTGAGTACAAGATGGGTTAATCAAAACATCGCCAACGATATAATCATCATCATCATCATCATCATGATTCGCCACAATTCCCTATCATGGGCATCACGGAGCCAGTATTTCCTGAATCTGTCAAGTTCATCTCTCCATTTTGTGTTCTGTCAGCCTCAGTTTCTTATGTGATCTCTGAAGATCCATGTTGTGAGACGCGATGTCCATCGGTTGTCTTTCATTCTTGCAACATGGTCCGCCCATTGCCATTTGAGTTTTTTGATAGTTTCTATGATGTCACGAACACCTCTTTTCTTCCTTATATACTGTGCTGTATTGTGATCTCTCTATGGTTGATTAAACAGGTACAAGGCTGGTATCCAAGTTGGGGCAGGGCATGGGTATTCGTTGCCACTTTTATGGAGGCGGGCAAAAGCATATATTCTGGGTTTGGGGAGGGGCACAAGAGCATATATTTCAGGGAAGGGTGAAAGGATATAATCGGAATATATATATTAGTGGCAAACCTATTAAACGATAGACATTCTATCAGTAGAGTAGTTGCTACCCTTGTCGCCATTTGTAGTGTAAAGAAATATGACCTAATGTGGGATCCAGGTGCCAGATTGTTCACCTGCCCATTGACACGCGTGACCTGACCTTGAAGTGATACACTGAAGCGAATAATGATTGTTTTTCTTTCATATGGGAACAGTCAGTTACATGAAATAAAATGTATTGTCCTTTATCAGCAATAAGGTTCAACTTTTCGATTCCCTAGTCCTCGATGAGAAAGCCTGATCCTGGGTATCGGCATACGCCTCATATGAACCCCGGCCTCAGTGGATGTCCATGGGGCAGAGGTCTTAACTCTAGTTGACTATTGTTATGTTTTGCAAAACTCATCCCCTCAATAGATAAACTTAACCCTGCGATGGATCAAATCCAGCGCTTAAACTGTTGAGCTATCACCTCATCAGACCAAACTATTCTCACGGGAAATAAAAGGGAAAATCATACGTTTGAAACCTAAGAACGCAGTGGTTTTCCATTCATTTCTTGTCGCTTGCAGCCAGGCCAGTCAGGAAGGTCAAAGGACAAGGGACTTCCACGGCTGCCTCTCCACGATTCTGGAATTTTATCTGAGTTTCTGGATTTACATTTTGAAAATAATTCATATATATTATATCATCATCATCATCATCATCATCATCATCATCATCATCATCATCATCATCAGTCTTTTAACGTCTGTCGTTGGACATAGACCTTCCCCAGGATTTGCCACACTTCTCTATCATGGGCGTCACAGAGCCAGTACTTCCTGAACTTGTCTAGCTCGTCTCTCCATCAAATATTCTGCCAGCCTCGGTTGCGCATGTGATCTCGGGGGATCCATGCCGTGAGTCGTGATGTCCACTGGTTGTCTGCCATTCTTGCAACGTGGCCAGCCCACCGCCATTTGTGATGTTTAATAGATTCTTTGATGTCCCTAACTCTTGTCTTTTTTCGGATGTACTGTACTGTCTTGTGGTCTCTCCATGTGAGGTCCAGTATTATAGTTTCATGTGCAGGTTGCATAGTTCTCAATTTGCGGATCTGTCTCTTGGTTTGGTTCCATGTTTCAGTTCCATAAGTGACTATCGGGAGAATACATTGGTTATGCACCCTTCTTTTTAGGATTAATGGGATCTTCTTATTTTTTAAGGTTGAGCTTGCTCTACCTAAGGCTTGCCATTCTAGTGTGATTCTTCGCTTGATTTCTTCTTATATGTTATTGCATAAATATGTTTGAGATTTAACTTTTAAAAATGTAAAGTATCTTTATATGAGCTTTAATTGTGCCGACTAGGGATCTCTCCATGTGATGTTGAGCATGATACTTTTATGTGCATGATTCTCATTTTGAAGTCAGTTTGTTGGTTAGGGTCAACGTTTCAGCTCCATGGGTGACTATCGGGAGGATGCATTGATTGCATACACTTCTTTTTTAGAATTAATGGGAATTTCTTGTTGAATCTTGTATGATACGTGAATTTTTGTGGTACTAGTTATAATTACACAATAAACAAAAATATCGGCTGCTGACTGACAACTGTCGGAAAAAAATGCCAAACATTTATTAAAGTAATTTTATCATCAAAATATTTGTGTCATTTATAACGAATCGTTCACTCTTTCAAGAGAAATTGAAAAAGATTGTGATCTCATAATAGTCTGTAAAATGGTTATATTTCAATTTAAACTTTATACATTTTATAATAAAATTTGTTTGTTTTTTTTCTTTTGAATCTTGGATTTTTTGAGAGCCTGATCTAGGGGCTTTCCTTAAAATCTGATTTGCAGCCTTGGTCTGGTATTCCTAGACGATCACCGACCTGGGGTTGAGATTTCTTACCTGACTTGAGATTTCTTAACTTCGTCAATCGTACGAGAGCCTGTGTGACTATTGTGATGAATGTCATCAACATAATGGGAATTGAAGAGCCTGAACTTGCAATCTTTTCCTGTCACAAGGCACAGGCCAACCATAAGCCAAACTTGACCGTCAGTGTGCTGCTTAGAGGTGCTATGCCTTGGCACTTAGAATGTAGGAAGTGATGTTCCCAAAGTTCACTTCCTTACTCCTAACTATACTAGCGGCTCCCCTAAAGAACAAATGGAGGATAACATGGTTGCAGGGTTACCGATTCAGATGTAATCTTTCAATTTTTCGATTTTGGAGTTCACTCTCAAACTCGAAAATTTAAAAAAAAAAAACTCATTTCAATTGGCAACATCGGACTTTAAAATATGAATGTAGTTTTTTTAACGTACATACTATCTACACTGGACTCAAAAATTCGAAAAAACGAAATATGTCCCATGGAAATCATTAGATGCCTACCCTAGTTGATTACGGTTAACTCATCTAGGGACTGATCAGGCTCGACGTTGCTTAACTTCAGTGATAGTTCGAGATCGGTGAATCGAGTACGATTTGGCCGTAACTATAATGCTGCACTTTTACAAGTAAGTTTGTTCCCTGAGGAGATAAAACAACTGCCATCAAAAGCCTTGCCGATGTTGAGTTTCAATTCTGAATATCGATTTTCAACACGGATTTAAATCCAGCGGGGAACGGAGATTTTCACAGATTTTTTCTCAAATTGTCCCCTGTCATTTGAAAAGTGGAGATACTGAGAAAAACTTCATTTCTTCACAAAGTGTTACTTTCAAGAATAAATAAATAAAGTACGAAATTATTTCCTTTTTATCTGTCTTATTCGTTTTTCGGAGACATCATCTTATCTGCGTTCTGCAAATCATTCTTTTCCTGATTTCACATTTTTCAAGTTATAAACTTCCGCGCAGATGGTGTAATGGTTAGCACGTCCGTCTCACACGCAGTAGGTCACGGATTCGATTCCGGGTACGAGCAGAGGACATAAGACGAAATTTCCGCGTGTAGTCAGCATCTAATTGAGTCAACTTTAAAATGTTTGATTAGGGTAGAAGGCGTGTGTTGACTGCCTTACACCCCCTACGTCCTCCCTAGGGTGGAAAGTGAGCATGCTTTTATACAAATATTCTGGTCCTCCAGGTTGGGAGGGATGCGTGGAGGCAGTTTTCCCACCATTTGGAAAAAAAACAGCCGTAGCTATACAAACTTGAATCTACAAGTATAATGCCTTATAAAGTAAATAAAGCAGGAATTCTAAACCTTTCTGATATCACCGCCCACTTTCACATAGTATTTTTCCCCACCGCCCAACTGTATTAGAGATATTTTAAAAGAAAACCAGAATGTGTTTAATACTTAAAAGCAGCAACAAAAAACAGCTTCCGTTTTTTTCCTTAATAAAAGTAATATTAAGTAGTGACATCGGATGTTAGGTCCAAAGATACCGTTTTTAGATATTATCAATGTTATCTCTACGTCTGATGAGACACAACTAATGTATACACATTGGGTTAGAATAATGTGTGATATTACGGTGCTACTTGGTAAATTAATAATAGAAAATCTTTCTGTTGACTCATTCTTTTGTCAATACAGACTTTAATTATCAATATCTAAAACCTCCCGGCAAAAATTCTGAACACAAACCATTTTAGGCATAGCCGTTCACCGCCTGCCCGAGAGTTGGTATCGCCCACTGGTGGGCGATATCGCCCAGGTTGAGAAACCCTTGAGTAAAATAAAGTAACAAGCACTCTTTTTACCCTGGTCTCCTCTAAAACTTGGATTGATAATTTCCCCGTCTTTCTGTCCGTCTGTCTCTCTCTCCCCATCTTTTTCTCCCTAATTGTGCCTTTTGTATTATGCTCTCTCCCCCTCCTCTCTCTCTCTCTCTCTCTACACACACACACACATATATATATATATATATATATATATATATATATATATATATATACACATATATACACATACACACACACACACACACACACACACACATATATATATATATATATATATATATATATATATATATATATATCAACGCTCTGGAATGGAGAACTCTGGTGGATGGAGAATTGTGTGTAAGTAAATTTATCGCTTAATTCAGTCCTATTGACCATCCAAGTCTGCGTAGGACAGGGGTAGAATCTCTGGGTCTGAAGCAAAGGTTTCGATCCTGTTTTGCAGTACTGGATGGAATATTGAATAGACCATTGCCACACTAAAAAGTTGCAATTCAACAAGAAACAGCTGTCTGTGGATGACACAATTATTAATTATATATAGAGAGAGTCAGGGGTATCATAGAATCCATTACAAAACTAAAATGGCAATGGGTTGGCCATGTTGCAAAAATGCCAAACAACAAATGGACATCACGACTCACATCGTGCATTCCCAGAGATCATATGCAAAACTTTGTCCGACAAAATATAAGATGGCGAGACGAAGTAGACAAGATCAGCAAGTACTGGCTCTGCAACGCCCATATAGAAAGGATTGGAGAATTTTCTGAAAGGTGTATGTCCTACGACGGATGCTAAAAGACTGATGCTGCTGCTGCTGCTGCTGATTCATTAACCTATTAATGAATTTTTTTTTTTTTTTTGAGTAACTTAGAACCACATAAGTAATTGCCTTTACTTGGATGTAATATTTTCAGTTTTTCTTTCGTTTACGTTTGGGGGGCATAAATGCAGAAGGTATTAAAGTTGAAAAGTTCGTTTTTACTTGTTATATTTTTTCAAGGAAAGCTGGGCGGAAGAATACTTTTACGGTAGAATCATTCTTCTTCTTCTTCTTCTTCTTCTTCTTCTTCTTCTTCTTCTTCTTCTTCTTCGCCTCTCTCTCCTCCTCCTTCTTCTTCTTCTCCTTCTTCTTCTCCTCTTCCTCCTCCTCCTTCTTCTTCTCCTTCTTCTCCTCCTCTTTCTCCTTCTTCTTCTCCTTCTTCTCCTCCTCTTTCTTCTTCTTCTTCTCCTTCTTCTCCTTCTTCTCCTCCTCTTTCTTCTTCTTCTTCTTCTTCTCCTTCTTCTCCTCCTCTTTCTTCTTCTTCTTCTTCTTCTTCTTCTTCTTCTTCTTCTTCTTCTTCTTCTTCTTCTTCTTCTTCTTCTTCTTCTTCTTTGCATGGGAGTCTAAATTTAGACTGCCAAACATACTACAAAGCCGGAAGAGGTACAAGTGTGAATTCCACGGTGCATTGTGAACGGCTGCCTTTTTTCCTTGTTGTTCTGCTTGCCTCTCTTGCTGGGTAGGAGTTAGGCACGTATCTCACACCTCTGCTTTCGAAGTGATTTCTTTGCCGGCGGGACACAATAATCTTCTGCATAAGTCAAAGAGGAAAAATACAGAAAGAGAACTGAAACGAGAGGTGACGATTAAAAGTGCCTGCTTTTACTCTCCAGGTTTCGATCTGATCTCACACCCACGGGAGTCATACCAAAAGATTGTTTGAAAGCATTTTTTTCATTCCTTCCTGCACTCATCGGCTTTCCATGCGAGTTGTAACTAGTTCCCTTTATTGAAGATCAAGTGGCAGCAAGTCTCGCCTGCTTATTTTAACACTGTTGTTGTCTGGATCGTTTTGGTTCTTTCTCGCCGGGTTTTCACACGAGTAGCAACTGGTAGCTTCCAGTGATGATCAAGAGACAACAAGTTTCCTCAATACTAAAGCAAGTCTTCTCAGCTAATTTTAGTGCAGATGCTATCTGAATAGTTTTGATTGCACCTGGTGTTTCCAATTCTTTCAATCCTCTGCAATGCACTTTGAGGCTGTTACAAGCATGCCAAGGATGATGAGTACAACTGTCACTTTCATGTTCTACCGATTCTTCAATCTTCTGACCAGGTCCAGACACTTTTTCAGCTTTTCACTCTCCTTCCATTTTGATTTGAAATTCTCTCTGGTACTGGATGGAAAATGGATAGTCTATAGTCACACTGAAGAGTTGTAATACAACGAAACAGCTGTCTGTGGATGACTCAGTTATTGATTATTACATACGTATATATATATATAAAGAAGGAAAATCTGATGAAAAATGAATATTTGTATTTATTTTAGTAAAATGAAGTATTGTATTTCATTGTATTTTTGCTACAATCGCAACTGAACTCAAACTGAGTTCACTTCAGCATTGAATAAGGGTTTCATTTGGAGTGTCGCTTGTCACCGAGTTCTAGTAGTTCAGGGGTAAAAGCGGACGCGTGCTGAGCGAGACATTCCTGCCACAGAGAATTGTGAGTTATTCTGATCAGCACTGGCAATTTAGTTACTCGCTGCTGAAGGGGAACCAGTTTGGGTTTAACTGCGATGAAAAGCAACAGCAGGTAAAAAGCGGCCAAAAAATTGTTTCCTTGCTTTTTTTCATAATATGCCACGGACTTATGGACCCATCTATATATATGTATGTATGAATAAAAGACAACTCAAAGACTTTTTAATATTGTATCGGAATTCCCCAGGTTCTTTTTTGTGACATGAAGGAGCTGAGAAAGCCACAGTCCAAAGTTCCTAAGCTTACCTTTGGAGAGTTCTTTACAAATCATCAAAATCACATTTTGTTTAGGGATACTCGAAATCATTCAGCGGAAGAGGGCCGCAGAATCGATCAGCCCCCAAAACGTAGTCATCAGAGCAACTATGACGTGGATATTAGTCCGAACAAACTATCGTCGGCAATTGTTACGTTTCTCGCATTAAAATAGCCACCATTCAAGTAGCTGGGTTAGTGTTTGTTAGGGTCAGTGTTTTGGGGGTTAGTATTTTTTAGGGTTAGCATTAGGGTAAGGGTTATTGTTGTCTGCTTCTTTGACATTAAATTCGCCATCAGCACCTACCACTCGACAGCCTCAAACGAGAAAGTCACAATTGATCTATTGCCTTATCTGAAGCTTTATTACAGAACGGTATCACAAGAAATGTTGAAAAATCAAGTTTTTCCCTAGTAACTCATCGATCAAAATACCTTCCTGTTTTGTTTTGTTTTTTCTATGTCACTCCTCTCTGCTTGTACTGGACAGTGGGGAAGCTAGCCGTAAATCTTAGAATAACGATTCAATCTCGGAGTAAAAACGATGTTTGAGACGATTAACGGGGTTTCTATCCATCCGTCGCCGAAGACATTTCGTGTGAATTTCGTGTCTTGGAAAAGGGTGTGTGTCTCGAGGAGCGAACACATAGCTATCATGCCACGCGAACTCATGTGAGTTCACGCGTGCGTTAGTAGTGTGTGGGCAGGTCTAATGCTCATTCGAATTACTAGGATACTCATTGCTGTGACGGGTATGTCACGTGATATCACGTCATAGCTGGTTTGATCATGTAATTTAACGCCTATTTTCTTTTTCTCCACGCATTTGCAGGGTACGTGTGGTATTTTCTCTGATCTAGACATTGAAGAATTGATTCTGAGATGATATTCGGTGATCACGTGAGAAATCACGTGAGGTGACGTTACACAAGCGTGGATTCTATTCCTCATTCCCAAGGGTTTGAGGCCTCGTGAGTTTGCATGACTTCGCATGGTGTGATAACTACGAGCTTCCGCCTCTGTACATACAAGCTGTCAGAAGAATTGAAATAAGGGGAAAATACGCTTGAAAGCTGATAAGAAGAAATACAGATTTCCTTCTACACTAAGGCACTTTGACATTGTCTTCTCACAGGCAAGCGGCTCTTGAAAGAAGATGAATATGACTTGACAATAATTACTGCCAAGAAAACATCAGCTATGTTCACTATGAGGAGGACTGACTAAGAACATTTAGAACGTTCATTCTAGTGTGAAAAAAATGTAAACAATTTGTATGTAACACAAACACACATCATACTGATTATATTTACACAATATCTTCGGCCTCAACATTGGCAAGCCTTTGGCAGAGCTAGCTCAACCTTCAAAAATAAGAAGATCCCATTAATCCTAAAAAGAAGGGTGTATAACCAATGCATCCTCCCAATAGTCACTTATGGAGGCGAAACATGGAACCAAACCAAAGGACAGATCCGCAAATTGAGAACCATGCAACGTGCACATGAAAGAATAATGCTGGGCCTCACATGGAGAGACCACAAGACAGCACAGTACATCCGAGAAAAGACAAGAGTCGGGGACATCATAGAATCTATTAAAAATCTCAAATGGCGGTGAGCTGGCCATGGTACAAGAATGGCAGACAACCGGTGGACATCACGACTCACGACATGGATCTCCCGAGATCACATGCGCAACCGAGGCCGGCAGAATATTAGATGGAGAGACGAGCTAGACAATTTCAGGAAGTACTGGCTCTGCGACGCCCATGATAGAGAAGTGTGGCAAATCCTGGGGAAGGTCTATGTCCAACGACAGACGTTAAAAGACTGATGATGATGATGATGATGATGATGATGATGATGATGATGAATAGACGTCATATTTCTTGTAATCATTCACATCTGTTGATAACATTACATATTTCGGTAGTATATTCCATAGTCTCACCACTCTATTGCTAAAAAAAATTACTATATTTAATCTTCTTCTGTATACTTTTACCGTACATGTGTGACCTCTCGGTCCTTTGTACTCCCTTTTAGTAAAAATAAATATCGGTCTTTTAACTTTGAGATATACATAATCTTGAACATTTCGATTAAAAATCTCTCATCCAAACTATTTCCAAACGATTTCTATCCTAATTCATTCAGCCTATCCTCATAATTTATACTTTTTAATTCTCGTACAAATCTAGTTGCTCGTCTCTGAACTTGGCCAAACTGAAGAGAAATAAGTGAAATACTCCGAAGTCGTAGGTTGATACAAAATAAATAATTTTACTTGGTAATTATATCAGGTTGCGCTGAATGCTGTGAACATTCAACAACTGCCCTAGCATAGTAAGAAGAGAAAATTTCAGGTTTCAAACCGAAGTATTTGGGTTCAAGTCACAGCAAAGCCATATGTGGCTTTTTGACCCCCTCCAAAACTGAAGTTGACTTTTCTGTCGTAAAGAAAGCAAAAACAATCCTAACCAAAATTAGGTGTGGACACCGATATTTGAAGTTCGCATTCCCGTATCGTAATTCACGACCAAATGATTGCAAGTAGGCTGTCTTACTGACTGAGCTAAAATGACTTATCTTAGATATTAGGGAAAATTTATCATACACATGGACTTGTTTCATTTTGATAAATAAACAAAAACTTTTATTCAAAGCGTACTTCTTATAATTTTGTATTCATTATATGTACAATTGGAAAATGGCAGTGATTGTAATAGAAGTTAGAGTCGAGTTTGACCCTGCGGCAAACGGTCTTGTTTGTTTTGTTTTGCCAAAAACTTTTCGCTTCTACTTCAGAGATTTGATCTGTAAATTATTTAAGTTAATTTACAGATTCTTGCTTCTAACCCGTTTTCAATCAAGTCACTATAGTTCTCTTTTTATGGAGATACTATGCCGAGATTTCAGATATCTCTTTATACTGCTGTGCAAACCACCAGCTCTCCTTCTAAGTTCTCTCACCTTCAAATGTCCGTATCTTCTGGACGTCCCCACTTCATCTCCACAGAATTTCCTTTCTGAATTCACAAGCAATTAAGGAATCAAGAGAGACGGTTGGAAAGAAAGAAATGCAGGAGAGGAAAGAAGGGAATCTGAGAAGGGATGACAGGAAGGACAACAGAAAGGAGGGGATAACTGAAGAAAAGAGGTAGGCTTCTTAAAGTCTTCAAGTTTTAAGTCTCCAAAACTTCTTCATTAAAAATCTCTTATCTTTTCACGCGACCGTTGTCTTTAACTTGATTGGCGTCAATTTAGATCCAATAACGTTTTGAGAATTCATTAAGTTCATTACTAGAACGTTTTGTTATTGTATTATGCGTCGTTTATTAAGTGAAAATGTCGAAGGGAGAAAGGAAGAAGGAAAAGAAGAGGATCACTATGATGATAGGGGGTCGGGGGTTATAAGACTGCGAGGTATGATTGGGGCTATGTTTCAAAACGTGTTAAAACACAAAGTTAACTTAATAAATATTTTCAGTAAGTGTATGGATAGGCAAGTGTGATGGGCCTTGGATAAAAGTTTACTCTTGATAAAAGAAATGTCACCTAGAACCACGTAGACATCAAGGATACATATTCACGTTTCATATATCAAGCTAGAATACCCGTCAAAAATGACGGGATTATTAAGTTATTCATGGATAGGTTAGTATTTTAGAATATTTCTTTTTTAAACATCATTTTGGGGTGGATTTTCAAAATACTGTTTCAAAAACGAAATATAACATTTTCATTTAGCTATTTTGAACGTATTAACTCAGTTGGTGCATGAAGGAAGAAATCTTTTAAATAAAGTTCAAACTAAATCCAATCAGAGCTTAGATTTCTTTCTTTTTTCTTTTTTTTTTTTTTTTGACTTGGTGAAACAATCACCGAGAAATAATCACGGATGTATTGATAGCTTACACTGAGATAAGCCACAAAGTCGACGACACTGATATATATATATATATATATATATATATATATATATATATATATATATATATATATCAAAATATCCTGTGAACCACTGCAAATATTTCCTCTGAAAAAGATGGCTAGCTCCCGTCGAAGTGCATCGGAACATGCCCACAGGATAATCATTTTTTTCTAGATGTAACACCCATCTCTGAGTTTTACTTTTTACCTTCCAATTGTCATTTTCATTAACACTCTGTTGGATCACTAAATATCCACAATACAAACATAGATAGATAGATAGATAGATAGATAGATAGATATAGGTACGATTTATGCAAATACAACCGCTTTGAAGACTGGTCTCACTGAATTTAGATATGGACAGATATCGATATCATTAGATTATCCTTAAAAAAGAGATGACTGGGTAAAAACGTAATATGCATATACATTTTTTACAAAAAGTTATGCAAATTTCAATTTTTGGTTCATATTTGGAATTTAATTTCCATTATAAGGTTTGGCTTTGAGTTATATTTTAAACCACAGAAAAAATGAAGATTTCAGGAATTTTGAAAATGTTTTCAATGGATATTTGGTGAATGAAGATTTGTATGAATTCCCTCAAATTTTATAAATGGCATTCTCAAGAATGTGATCCTTTATAATTCCTTTGTAGGTTTTTGATACACAGACACGGACACACACATACTCATATATAAATATATATATATATATATATATATATATATATATATATATATATATATATATATATATATATATATATATATATATAACGGAAACAGAATCACATCAGCCGTCTTAAGGCATGTACTAAACCTGTTGAGGCTTACTAAAAATCATTGTACCTCAAAACCCTGACAAAAAAAGTTTGGCTTTCCTTTTTTACACTTTTCTAGAATTCATTCAACCCATATTGTGGAATTTAACTACCTATTTTCCTACATCAATATACATGCATAAATATGTGCGAATATATATATATATATATATATATATATATATATATATATATATATGTATGTATACATGCACACACATGTATATCAACATATATGTATTGATACATATGAATATTTGCATGTAGAAAGCATATGGAAATACAGGATACAGAGTAACGTATGGTTTTGATGTATATAGATATTTCTTAAAGACAGAGTACATCTGCCATTTCCAATATTAAGGTGGAGTCGCACTGTACAGTGTCACGGTAGAATTGTATCTTGTTCGTTATGTTTTGGACAATATCTATATTCATTGAAACCAAAGTACGAAAACAAGAAAATATTAGTAAGAAAAAAATTAATGAGATGCTCCTTGTCTGTCATTTTCAATGAAAGATGTATTGAAGAAAATATACAGCCAAATCATACATACATATATGTGTGTGTGCATCAGTCCGTTTACACACTCACACAAATGTATGAATGTATATATATATATATATATATATATATATATATATATATATATGTGTGTGTGTGTGTGTGTGTGTGGTGAAAATTTCTGTATTCATCGTCAAAAGTTGGTGAAAACATTATTAAAATCAATTTCAACCATATTACATAATCGGATTATTGTAACGGGAAATAATTTTATGGTTATTCCTTTGGTGTTTTTATAATGAATACGAAAATTGTCTATGAAAACAACTTCATCAAATGTCAAATCTAATTAAGATAAATGAGTATACTTATTTATGGTGCGTATTTGTATCGAGAAATATACCTTGTCTCTCAGATAAACCAATGGCATTGAACTGAGAAAATAAATGAGACTCGATCTAGAGCGGACAGTTTCAAATATTTCATCTGCACTAAGCCAGCATTCCCTGTGTATATAATGCATTTTAGGTGCTTTCTCTTAACACGAGACTAATTTGCATATTTAGAATTGTTCTGAAATGAATAGCTAGGTGATTCTATATTTTTTCTTCTGATTGATCTGGAAAATATATGCCAATAATTTAAATATTTCAATTTGATTGGAGTTAAGTTTCATGAATCCGGATTATCGAGCTATTAAGTAAAAAACATTTTGTGTCGTATCTGTAAAATGTTTATTTGCTGCGAAGTAAAAAAGCTGTGTGAACATCCTCTAAGGTTGCTGATTCTATATTGTTTGCCTGGAGTATTGAGTGACCCGAAGAGAGAGAGAGAGAGAGAGAGAGAGAGAGAGAGAGAGAGAGAGAGTGAGAGAGAGAGAGAGTGCTTAAAAAGAGATAGACAACGCAGGTAAGAAAGAAAGAAAGAAAGCTATTACCCTGATAAAAAGCAGGGAAAGGAGAGAGAAAGAAAAAGTAAGTATTTCTTTTTTACGTCACTCTGCATTTTATTAATTCTTTTAACTAATTCTTGAGGTAAAAAATAGAATACAAAGAAGAAAGGAAGAAACAAAGAAGTGAGAAAAGAAACAGGAGAGCAAACTAAACAGTGTTCATAACTAATATATGCACTTCATATATATATGTATATATACATATATATATATGTCTGTGTGTGTGTGTGTGTGTATGTGTGTGTATTTTAGAAATGGGTATGTATGATCCGACAGAATGCGTTATATTATATAGAAACATATCTCCTGTCAGTATACGGTCAATGTATCACTCGCCCTGAACAATGTAAATAGTACGGACGATTAGAGAAAATGGGGCTGCTGCAGGAATCGAATCTACCACCGAGAGGGTAGCTGCTACAAAGTAGTGATGCTCTCACCATTGTCGGTAATGCAGAGGCCTAAATAACAGCTTTTACGCCAAATCCTCATCTTGTCTATCCTCGGTTCATTTGCTTCTTTCAATTCGACACTTATGTATTAAGAAATGCATATATATATATATATATATATATATATATATATATATATATATATATATGATCTGTCAGAATTATTATAAATTGCGTTATATTATATAGAAACTTATTTGAAATGATCTTCCGGTAATGTATCACTAGCCCTAAACAATGTAAATAGAATAAACAATTTAAGAAAATGGAGCTGCTTCAGGAACCGAACCTGACACTGGGTAGCTGCTTCAACGTATATATATATATATATATATATATATATATATATATATATATATATATATATATATATATATATATATATATATATATATATAACTTTGTCCTTCACCAATGAATTATATTACATTTCGGACGATATTTTCCTTTTTTTTTAAATTTTAATGCAATGATTATACATTTTTGTTTTGGAAGTTTTAACGGGGATCGACTTGAAAAATCAAGTGTGAGCAAATATTGTTTAACCTTATTGATATTTTATTACAGAAACAAGCGTTGACAAATGTTGTCAAAGATTATATTTACAACGTCTTTTGTTTTGAACAGAGTACGTTCTTTTGTTTTTTTGTTTTATTGAAGAAGCAGCAACAAAAACCAGAATGTCCATAGGACATTTAATAATCTACAGTCGTTAATTACTTATGACAAGCTTACAAATGAAAAATCAATTAATCAAACAACGACACTAATTAATGCAACATTAACTGAGACTCTAATCTTAAAGAATTGAATGCCAGAGTAAAAAAAAGGATGCTCCACTTTATAAAGGGTGTGTCTCTTTTTTCTAGGAAACACCTTTTCTTTATCAAATTTTATCTATGGATGTAAAGTAGTATTTTATGCGAGAAAGATTGTTTTTTCCAATGTTATCTTTGTCGAACACTGTAACATGAGCAATAAGAACATTCCTCACCAAGATGCAGGATGTAAACCGATATGTAAAATTCTCATTCCCCTATCGAGATTCGAACACACGGTCAACTGTGTCCGTCTTACCAGATTGTCTAAATTGACAAGTTTTAGATATCAACGAAAATGAATTTTTATTATGTTTCATTTATACAAAAGTATTGAAAAAGGAATGGAATTTGACAGTGTGACAGCAAGACTTATCATTATTTATTTTATTAAAATATAAAGAGAATCAATTACGATTTTTTAAAAATAATTGGACTTACGAAAGTATTTAAGCGTCTTCTATAGTTAGTGCAAAAAGTATTACATTTCAAGAAGTCTATTTCAACACCGATATACAGCTTTAAAATTGATAAAACCAGAACCCAAACATTTCTAATTTTTGCACATGACTTTTCGAAGTCCAATCTTATTTGAAACAGTCAACCAAAACTATCACCAAAACTGTCATCATAGGTTCCTGTCAATGTTTAAGTTGGTCTAGCTGGCTGACTGGCTGGCCATGTACGTATCACGCGATCAGGCCACACAAATGAAGCTAGACAACTGATTTCAACATTTACCGATTATGTCATCAAAAACCATTTTCATTTTTCAAATCCCAAAATAGTTTTTTTAATCGGGGTTCATTTTGCAATCCAAGTTTATGCCAAGTTGATCCCCTAGTTTTTGTACTCGCTTGTTTTATTTTTTTTTAAAATCAGACTACTACCCAACGAAAGGCGAGAGAAGTAACTGTGCAGGTCACTTGATTGCTTACAAACGCTGTTCACCGATTCGAATCTTGTGTTAACACGGCATGCTGTCAAAAGACGTTGGTCACGTGACGGTTTCTGTTGAATGACTAACCAGACCTGTTCCAATTTTTTTTTTTTTGATTTTTGGATTCTTGCATGTTTTGTCATCTTTAAAGCTGTATAAGGATGGCACACTTCTGACACACACTCTAACGTCCGTGCCTTGTCTTTGTATGTTACCAATGTATTCTGCGTAAATGCCAGTGAATGCTCCTCCCTATTATGCATTACCTAGTGCAATCGAAATTCAATTAGTTAAAGAGCACCAATTTAATAATAAACCCAAAAAACCCAAAAGGCTAAATTATGTCGCCATTATACAATAGATCGTTTTCTCAAGCACACACACACATATATATATATATATATATATATATATATATATATATATATATAGTGTACAAATACATATAAAAAAAGTGATACATTGTGAAACACTTCTAAAATCCTACATAGACGTGTTGGTTCTTCATTCCGTCATTTTTGTCACGTGCTTATCACGTTTTCATCTTGCAAAATGGCAGCAATCTGTAGCCGACGCTCACCGCTTTCTTCCCGCCTTTGGCCATGAAGCCTCCGAAAACACCGTCAGTGGTAACGATTGAGCCACTAAAACATATCGACGCCCACCCCCGCACACAAATACACACACACCCCCCTACCTACCTCGAGCTCTCCATCCTTTCCATTTTGTTCTCTTCTCTCCTTCATAGTTTCTACTTTCTTTACGTTTTTTTTTTCTAGCTGTACCTGGTTTATTGGAGTGCCATCAGAACCAAATCCCTGGAAGCCGCAAACACCCCCCTCTCTCAGGGTGGCAATGAAATTCCCAACAAAAACCAAAAGGTGAAAGGAAAAAAATGTATCCGCCATTTTCTTTACCTTGGCTTCCTGCTGCTTCTTTTTTTTTCTTTTTTTTCTATTATTTTGATCTCTTTTGGGTTTTTTTTAAGAAACTGTCAACCAAAACTGCCACTATGTCAAAAAAGGTTTCTTCCGTTTTTAAGCTGGTCTGTCTAGCTGGATAACTGACTTGCTGTCTATTCGGCTCTTTATGTATCGTAATATGTGTTCAGCCAATAGCAATGGAGCTATGGGTTGAAAATGTAAATTATTCGGCTCTTTATGTATCGTATTATGTGTTCAGGCCGAACCAACGGAGCTAGGGGCTGAAAATGTGAAGTATTCGGCTCTGCATGTATCGTATTATGCGTTCAGGCTGTACCACTGGAGCTAGGGGCTGAAAATGCAAATTATTCGGCCCTGGATGTATCGTAATATGCGTACAGGCTATACCAATGGAGCTAAGGGGCTGAAAATGTAAATTATTCGGCTCTTTATTTATCGTCTTATGTGTTCAGGCTGTACCAATGGAGCTAAGGGGCTGAAAATGTGGAATATTTGGCTCTGCATGTATCGTATTATGCGTACAGGCTATACCAATGGAGCTACGGGCTGAAAATGTGAAGTACTCGGCTCTTTATATATCGTATTATGTGTTCAGGCCGTACCAACGGAGCTAGGGGCTGAAAATGTGAAGTATTCGGCTCTGTATGTATCGTATTATGCGTTCAGGCTGTACCACTGGAGCTAGGGGCTGAAAATGTAAATTATATTTCTTATTGAGTCTTGAGATGGCAGTATTTTTTTTAACCCTCTCCATGGGGTGGTCAATTTGCAATGTAATTTTATGCAAATTTGTCACTAATTTGTGCCCGTTTTCTTGTTGTATTTCTTTTTCATTTTGAACTTTTCAGTGATCTGACGGAAGGCAAGAGAAGTAACTGATTCATTGAACACACCTCATTCGATTTTTTTCTATTGATCAACCCCAAGGCGGCATGCTGCCAAAAGACTTTACACACATTACAGTTTCTATTGAAGGGCCAACCAGACCTGTCTCTTTTCTCTTTTTGTTTACATCTTTCATTCCAACTTTAAAGATACATGTTTGTATCTGATCCGATCTTTACTAGAATTATCTCCTCTTTATTTCAATTAATTTTCTGCAGTTCATTTTTTTCTTTGACTCTTTTTTCCATCTATTTCGCTCTTCTCATTTTTCCTCTCTTTCTTTCTATGCGTGGATTTTTTCTTTTTCTTTTTTCATTGAAATGTTCTTTTGCTTTCCTTTTTTTTTCTTTCTTTCTTTCTTCGTTTTCAGAAGAGTTCTTCTTTTATCTTTCCTCCTTCTTTCTCAGCTTTTTTGGTATTTTCATCAGAGATTGATTTATTCCCCGTTTTCTTCTTTTCATCCTTTTTTTTCTTTTACTCTTTCATGTCATTATATTTCCTTTTTTTCTCTTCTCATTCTCTTCTCCGCCTCAATATTCACGACTCTACCATCTTTTTTTTCTTTTCGAAGTCTTTCTTTTTTTTTCATTTTTCTTCAATTCTCTTTCCCACTTTCCTTCATTTTACGACGCTGCTTTTCTTATTCTTTTTCCCTTTTTATTTTTCTTCTTTCTTTCCGCTCTCTGACCTTCTCTCTCACTTCTAGGCTTCCCCTTCCTCTCTTCATTCTTCCTACCTTTATTTCTTCTGTGAAGTTCTTCTTTATCCTTCCTTGGCTTCCCTTT
This sequence comes from Thysanoteuthis rhombus, assembly GCA_963457665.1. Classification (NCBI taxonomy): domain Eukaryota; kingdom Metazoa; phylum Mollusca; class Cephalopoda; order Oegopsida; family Thysanoteuthidae; genus Thysanoteuthis; species Thysanoteuthis major. Next base: position 21,416,896 of record OY735238.1, on the reverse strand, counting down.
CTCCAGTCCCACTTTTATTTTTTTTCTTTCTTTATTCTAAATGGATTCTCAATTTTTCTTTCATTCATTTTCCTTTCATCTTTCTTTTCATTTTCCTTTCATATTCATTCATCTTTGTAGCCCCCTCTTTTCGTCTTCCTCTTCTTTCTTTCTATCATTTTCTCCTTTTTTTTCTCTTTCATAAACCATAAACTATAAACCATCTATTACGCTAACCAATGGAACTAAAGGGCTGAAAATGAATTCTTTAACTTGTCAAGAACATTTTGCTTCCCTCGACCCCTTAAATATACTATTTAAGGGTAGGGTTCAGTTTACGCTCAATTGATTGAGTGCTTTATGTCTGCTTCTTTCATGAAAATTCAGACTTATCAGGGACCACTGCCCAACAAAAGGCAAGAGAAGTAGTTTATTCATTGATCACCCTGTTTTCTCTTTTTATTTTTTAATTGGCTCCAACTAACATGGCTGCCAAAATACTTTGATTCTCTTACTGTATCTATTGACCGACCAACCAAATCATTTTCTTTTTATCTACTTCCTTCTTTCAGTTTTCAGTTTTTCTTTCGTTATATTTCCTTCTTTCTGTTCTCATTTTTCTTTCATATTTTCACTGCTCAGATTCAAAGCATTGTAGTCTTCAAAAAACATCTCCGAAATATCTCCACAGAAGATCTAGCACTACCTCCCACAACCACCTAAAACCCTGCCTTCCTCTAATTACACGCCAAATCGCATACCCTTCACCTCCACCTTCTAACTCCTCTTTCTTTCTTTCACATTGCAACACCCAAGACCCTACCGCAAAATTTTTACCCCTGCAGAAAGGGCCGGGGATGCATTTATAGTTTTCTAAATCGCAAAGAAGAGAAATTTGCGGGTTCTAATCCACAACGCACGCACAGTTAAGGACTTATCGTCTGACAAAATCTGAAGATCGACTGAGTTACCGCTCTTACGACAAAACCCCGTCTCCACCAGAGGGCGCTAGTGTCCCTGTTGACAGATTTGAGTGGCAGATTATCGTCTATCTCTGGCCAAAGTGCGATTGATTGTAAGATAGAAGTGTCTGCGTCTGCAACTGAAATATTTTTTCGCTCAATTTATTCACGGATAATTTTGCCTTTTTTTTTTACCGTTTTTCACTTTTAAATTGACAAAAGAAGTTTTTTTTGTCGCCCTCAACCGCGCACTCATCATATTTAGGAGTCTTTTATTGCCTTTGTTTCATACGATTACTCTTTCTTGTGTACACGGGCTGGGTGTAGTGCTCCTCTTGCTTCACCTCTCTCTCTCTCTCTCTCTCTCTCTCTCTCTCTCTCTCTCTCTCTCTCCCTATATATATATATATATATATATATATATATATATATGCAGGTGTGTATGTGTGTGTGATTAAGTAATGTAAAATCCCCGAAACATGACCATGGATAAACGGCTGATGATCCCCACAATGATTTTTAATGTACATTGGAATCCAAATTTCAATAACAGTAATAAGCGTAATATTCTGTTAGTAACACATAATATCTGAACCTCAACAGCTTTTGGAAAGTAACTGATTTGCACGACATGACATCGTACAATGATTCCGATGGCTGTTTTTCAAAGAAATTATCAAATCTCTAAAACTAGAATTCCTTTTCAGCCAAACTTGCAAAGTTTATTACTACCCACGCACACACACACACACACACTCAGATATATATATATATACATATATATATATATATATATATATATATATATATATATATATATATATATATATAATGTTAAACTATAAAACTACATGTATGGCAAAAATTATATGATAAAGGGAGGTTGTGTTTGATCAACGATGCTGGGGTGCTATGTTAATATAGCTGTTTTGTTTTTAAAATCCCTGAAACGGTTACATGGTAAACAACTGATGATCCCTGCAAGAGACAATTTATGCAATGTGCAAAGTATAGGGGAAACAGGAAAAACACTTTGAAGATAACATAAATTGTATTGACAGATATTGGGAAATGGGTGACTGAAGTGACCCAAAAAATCTTTTGGAAAAGTTTTCGGTGTTTAGTTTTTAAAGCTATAGAGCCTTTTAGACAACACACACACACACACACACACACACACACACACACACATATATATATATATATATATATATATATATATATATATACGTAAGCATGTATATTTCCTAATTAATTTATTCAAAAAGCTCTCGATATAGAAATGTAGAGCAATTAAATTAAAATATAAAATGTCACTGACTCATAACAGAGTTAACATTATTTCACTACTAACAAGGTTATCCAAATGAATTATTCATTATCCATGTGAATAATCTTGTTAGCAGTGAAACAAGTTTAACTTTGCCATAAGTGACATTATATATATATATATATATATATATATATATATATATACATATATATATTGAACAACTGTAGCCATCAAAGTTGCATATTTGTTTGTTTGTTCCTTCGTTTTTTCGCCGCTTTTGGTCATACTGTTTTGTCTGCAAACTTAAAAATTGGTATCTGTACTCCACTAAACCCCTTCTAAATGTTTTTTCCCTATTCATGAGAAATAAGCTTTGTTCACCTTTTCTGAGTCTTTTTTTTTTTTTTGACGGGTTTATTAATAGCATCTACATTTTGCAAAATCTAGATTTTTCTAGATTTTTTCACTCAATTTTAGTTGTTTTTCAACTTACCGATCTTCCCCGAAACAGATTCAGGTCTGATAGTCTTGTCAACCGTTTGACCAAATCCCAAACTATCGATCATTATAACAATTATTTTATCACATGCTGCACAATTATATAATTTCTGGCAGCTGAACAACCGTAGCCAACAAAGCTGGCAAAGGGTTCTATCCTCTTTTATATATATATATATATATATATATATATATGTGTGTGTGTGTGTGTGTGTGTGTGTGTGTGTGTGTGTGTTCCAGCACTCTTGGTCACACTGTTTTGTCTCCAGATTTGACATAATATCAGTACTCCAATGGAAGTTACCTCTTTTAAATTTTGAAAAAGATTTTTTTTTTTCCTTTCAGGGGCTTTATTTTGATGGGTTTATTCATAACATCTAGATTTCCCAGAATTTTGATGTTTCTAGATGTTTAAAAATGCTAGTGATGTCATAAAAAGAATTTATTCTAACCGTATTTATTCTCCGATAGATTTTTTTCCATGACTTTGAATTTTGACGCTACGGTTGTTCAGTTATTGACTGTGATGGCGAGTATATATATATATATATATATATATATATATATATATATATATATATATATATATATATATATATAAAATACTAATTCGGAATGCAACATATTTTTATGTAATATAACATAATACAATATCCTATGCATGATGGGTTTATTCCATAAAGTGCTCGATACATTCAACATTAAACATTAAATTAATTTAGAGCTTAAAATATAATGGAGCAAGGATTCGGTGTTTATGTAGCCTTACTCTGTATATATGTGTGTGTGTGTGTGTGTGTATGTATAAGTTCCAAGTGAGAATCGAACTCAAAACTTTTTATGCTAATAGATGGCTGGCGTAACGTGTGACCGCTCTTTCCATCAGGCTACTGGAACTCAGAAGCAAGCGAGAATCCAAATCCAACCCCTAAAATCACTCCCTGTTCTGTCTGTGTATTTACACGTTGCACATACAGGCTGAAAACATAAACATTTACCCCTTATGTCTACAAAAAAACTTTTTTTTTTAAATTCCACCTCAAATGAAGTTTTAGAAAGGGGTGAAATTTACAATGTAAGTTTATGCTACATTGATCTCTCAGTGTTCATGCTTGATTTTGATCGGACATTCTAGCGATCCAACAAAAGTCGAGAGAAGTAACTTGTTCATTGATCACCCTCTTTTCCAATTTTTAATTGATCACCCCCAACACAGCAAGCGGCGAAAAGACGTCGGTCATGTGACTGTTTCTATTGAGTGGCTAACTAGACCTGTATTTTTCTTTACCTTTCAGAATCATTCTATTAATTTTAGGATCAAACCATCCTTATAAAAAGTAAAATCACGTGTAAGTTGGACATCATAGTTTAGAAATTCTTCTTCTGAGACGAATGAATATTTGCTTTATCCTTACTGCAGTGAAGCACTAAAGTCATGAAGCGATTCAAAACATTCAAATCTTTTTTAGTTTTAATTTGTCGCTGAGTCGTATACCTTTCCAGGATGAATTTCCATGGATTCCCTTATAGGTCTGAAAAGAGGAAGAAAACAGAGAATATTGAAGATGAAAATACATGATTGTTTTAACACATTCGCAACTTTTGTGCAACCCTGGATTTACAATATATATATGAGATAAATATGAACATAGAAAGAAAGAGAGAAAGAAAGAAGGAAAAAAAGATAGGTAGGCAGACTGGCAGATAGATAGATAGATAGATAGATAGATAGATAGATAGATAGATAGATGGATAGAAAAAAGAAAGAAAGGCAGGCAGGCAGGTAGGCGGATAGATAGATAGACAGACAATAAGATAGATAGATAGATAGATAGATAGATAGATAGATAGATAGATAGATAGATAGGCAGGCAGGCAGGCAGGCAGACAGATAGATAGGCAGGTAGGCAGGTAAGCAAATAGATAGAGAGGCAGGCAGATAGATAGATGGATAGATAGGCAGACAGGAAAGAAGATAGATAGATAGATAGATAGATAGATAGATAGATAGATAGATAGATATAAATTAATTAACTGATATATATTTACCGACATGATATATCTGGTGTGGTTGTGAATTGGCTGCTTTTGAGGGGAAGGTACAACAAAAGAGGCATGGAGAGGCAACGAGCAACAAAAAAAAAAACATGGAAGGCTGTCGAAGTTTTCATGGGTGGCACCGCCGGCAGCCATCTTGGCATTTGGCGCGAAATGTTTATCTAAATTCTATCTCATAAATTGAAGAGCTTCATTTGAAATGTCTAAAAAAAAAATTAAAAACGCATAAACACGCACACTCGCACATACACATACACACACGCACTTACCAGTCACATTTTCAAGAAACAAATGGACCCTTTTTTTTTCAAGACCCAATAAAGAGGGAATGTTCAAATTTTCAGCCTTTTCATATCCGTTGGTGCAGCCAGTAGGCGCGACACTCAAATATATATATATATATATATATATATATATAGCCGCCCAGAATCACTTGAAAACTGAAAAAACTATTTTGACAGTTTTAGCCGATGAAGTGCAAATTGACTGTTTTGTCTCCCTATGAAGTTACAAAATGTTTATAATTCAATTTTATGCCATATTCTGAAATTCTCTTCTCTCCTAAAACAGCTTGATTTGCTCTGTATGTCGTCAACATAGATACATTCGTGTAAAGGGTGACAACATTTTGAGATGAGACAAACTTATTACAGCGTGTTTTTTTACAGAAAGGTTACAAAAAATTTATTTGAAACTACACTTACATGTCTATTGATGGGAACTCTTTCGTTAATATCAGCACACGCATGTACAGATTGGTATATCAACTTGGCAATTCGAGATACATTAATAGAAATGAATATATCTATGTGGTCTAGAAAGCTTTACAGCTTTAAACACTAAACACATTAAAATCCTTGTTCAAAAATATTTTTTGTGTCACATCAATCACTTATTTCCCCAAACAAAAGTTATATTAGCATGGCACCCCAGCAGTTTTGATCAAACATCACCTCCCTGTCAGCTATGATTTTAATGATAAGGAGTCAGTAAGTATAACAACAGACGTGACTTGTTCGTGTCACTTCTGCTGAGTGTTCACCTATGTGAATATCAAATCCGTTGCGTCTGTTTTCATCTCAGACTAAAGGAAAACCAGTTTATGATATATTTTTTAAGAATACTAAATTCAATTTATATACATTTTTTTCCTTATTATCAAACACAAACGCACACACAATCTTGCGAGTACACATATACGTGTATTATATCGAGGAGACAATTCGGAAAGCCAACGCTGATATCACAAATGTGATTTATTTACTCAATTTAGCATGTTTTGTTTTTTGTTTTTGTTTTTTTGTTTCGGTCCGAGCTAACTTCTTTGAACGAACGAAACATATTTAATAAAACGGAGAAATCGGATTTGTAACATGAACTTCGGCTTCACGCTGATACTGTAGATGGATTATGATGCGTATCCATATCCAGTTTATATATATATATATATATATATATATATATGTGTGTGTGTGTGTGTGTGTGTGAGTGAGTGTGTGTGAATTTATATATATATATATATATATATATATATATATATATATATATATATATATATCAACCAGTGATCCAAGTCGAAAACTGTAACGAGATTAGGAATCCCATTTAAGATAAAAAGAGATAGAGGGGCTATTTTGAAAGATCGTAAAAGATAAATTGTAGCTTGAAAAACCTTTACATTCGGTTATCAAACCATGACATTTTTTTTCGGGTACATTTCAAATAAGTTAGTTGGAGCACTGAAAAACTCACCATGAGGATTATGTACCCGACTGGTTTTCCGACTGGGGTCAGTTATGGATAGTGATACAAATGTTTGTCTTCTGGAAAGCATTGCAGCCTTTCGTGTTTTTGCCTGCAAGGATATTGTTCAGGAGAAAATGGTGGTTTTGGTATGGCGAGATTTTTACCTTATGTTGTATGATATTTTCCTTTTCTTCTCAACAATACTATACTTTGTTTGTAAGTCGTTTTTCTTCTTTTGTCACGTATGCAATTGTTGAGACGGGCGTTTTTCTGTTGATTTTGTACTGAATCATTTTTCTAATTGATTCACTGAGTGCAGATATCATTGAACCATTATAGTGCAATGTAATGGTTCCTATTGATAATTATGGTCACATCGGAAGAATAAAGATATGTATATCTAGGTGCATTTAGCATGTGTGCACAGGCATAAATATTGCAAGACATCCACGGATGTAATTGAATCGGAATGTATGGTTTTTGTAGCAAATTATGGTCATATCAGAAAGATGAAGATATGTATATACAGGAGCATTTTCTTTTTAGATTTTTTGGGTGTAAGGTTTAAAAAAGATTTCAGTTAAATTTCTTCGAGAAAAATACTACATACTTTTTCTTTGTTCGCAATGGAGGTGTGTAATGAAACACGTGTGTGCACATCAACCAAAGGAAAAGAAACCATTATTTTTTGCAGGGAATTATTTGTTAGATCACCTGGCCAATGACAGTCTTCCTGGTGGAAAGTTTTGAGTCACCTGGCCAACCATCGTACAGCTTGAAAGGAGTTCTCTCTTTTTAATGTTTGGCCGTTCAAACAAAGACACCGTGATGACAGCGTCAGCAGGAAGGTATATTAAAATTGACTTGGTAAAATACACCGGGAGCTGGCAGATATATCCCCAACACCCGGCTTATGGTAGGGTGGGGGAGATTTGAAACCAATTAGCGATCACAGAGGATGGGATGGAAGACTTCAGGCCCAAATATAAACATATGAATATCGGGTTTCGATACACGATTCTAATCCTTGGAGTTTGTCGTAAAAATTCCCGTATTTAGTGATCCAGCAAAAGGCAAGAAAAGTCACATTCATTGATCAACCTTTTTCCAATTTAGTAATTTATCACACCCAACACGGCATGCTACCAAAAGATATTGGTTGCCTGGCGGTTTCCTTTTAGCGACTAACAAGACTTGGGGGGATTTCTTCGAGATTTTAATTGATTTTTTGTTCAAAGCTTATGAAACAAGGTCACTTACTTACAAAAAGTAATACTAAAAAATGATTAATCTGATGTATTGATTTTTCTATATTAATTATTATTTTATCTAATATTTATGCACCAATTTGTTCATATATTCTTTTCATAAACCTGCAATGAAATTATGTTACTTCATGCGGAAGTGATACAACTACTGTTTTTTTCGGCAATGTAATTTTATTATTGATCACTTTCTATTCATCCAACACTTTCGAAATAAGTGTGCAGCATCAATTTTTTACTGCTCAATATACTTTTTCCATAGTTCTGCCGCCAAGGGAGAACACAGTTTACAACACTGTTTTCCCATAACTGATGACCTGGTGTTTTTTCTGGACAAATTTACAAAACAAATAATGGATTCCTGCGAACACCCGAGTAGACCACAAATAGTGCTCCCTGCTTTGTAAGACTAATAAAATTAAACTTAAACATATTGTCGTGGAAATGACTAACAAGCCAGATATGAGTTTGGAGTGGGAAAACACGAGTTGATACTGAATAATAATTGCCAATTTGTTTGTCAATGGCTTTGGGTCAAATGTAGAATCTGCACCCAAAATTGATTCGAATCAGAAGAGCTAATTTTTAAATTACACCGTAATCAAAATTTTATTCAATTTGATCAGAACTAAGACGGTGCGTAACTATTTTCTTCACAATATTTTTCATCTATTCAAAGAGGTCTGAATTTTACAATTCAATGATATCTTACAAAGAGTGGAAAATAGGAGAAGTCATTGAATTTTGGAACGGAGCTATCATCAATTATCTTCCCTATATTATAGTTATTGGCTCAAATAGATATTTCATTTCAAGACAAGGGTCTATAACATTTCATTGGAAATAGCTCGAAATGAAATGCTCTGAGGCACATCGTTCTTATGTAAACTTTACTCGGCATGATATATCCTTTCCAACGATATACAATATGCAGATATTTGATTTTTTTTTTTTTTTTTGGCCCAGGGCCATACAGCAAAAATCTGCCACAATTTTTAAAAAGTGCTGAAATCTTTTGTTACGGATAAAATAACGTTCACTTAAGATATTCTTACGCACTGAAAGTCTCTCTAGCATATACAATTGGTTTTATAAGAGAATTCGAAAATCCAATTGGGCTCTATTACAGCGCCACGCCAACTAGTGAGGTTATAAAAGTGGATCAAAGATGTATTATTGAATCACGTTTTGCTTGACTTTGTTGGGTCCAGCAGAATCACTAATCTATAAAGGCTTTTGTAGCCACAACCAGTAATTTGATAGTTTACTGTATTTGAGTACAGCAAACAGAATTCGAAGGACTACCATCGCACTTCAATCGTACTTTAGATCATAGTTTCTGCGGATAACTGGTCGGGGTGTATTTACTAACAAAATTTGTTTTAATCCTAAAGTCACCACTTTCACGCTAAAGTGTACGAATCGAAGCACCAAGAGAGAATCAATAGTGATGGATATCGAACGTCCTCCCACATACACAATACACACCACACATCCCATGCACCCCAATATATATATATATATATATATATATATATATATATATATGTGTGTGTGTGTGTGTGTATATATATATATATATACACATATATATTTATATATATATATTTATGCATATATATATGTATATATATATATATATATATATAGGGAGAGAGGGATAAGGGGGGGGATAGAGTGCATGAATACAAAAAAAATGGCTAGACTGAGTGTCTCCAGAAGCACTTTTGAGGGTGTAAAAAATTGTGATTGCTTCATTACTTAAATTTTGCGGAGATTGTCTTGGAGTAATTTTTTTCCTGAAAAGTCGAGAAAAAATAGGAAGTGGATAAGAACAAATACATACGTAGATAAGTGATAAGAAAAAGGTAAGTAATGGCAAAGTACATATAAGGAGAGACACGTTCGGAAATTTAAAATTACGATCTTGGGAAGGAGGAATATAAGTATCTATGCATGTATGTATGTATGTGTGTGTGTGTGTGTGTGTGTATATGTATGTATTTATGTATGTGTCTCGTAAGTGTACGTGCGTAAATAAACATACGTATATATCTACTTATGTATGTGTATGTATCCAATATGCAGAAATTAATATATCTAAGCACGTATACAAACATTCAAGACTCGCCATCACAGTCAATAACTGAACAACCGTAGCGTCAAAATTTAAAGTCTTGCGAGAGAAATTCTGTCGACGAACAAATATGGTCAGAATAAATTTTATCTATGACATCGGCAGCGTTTTTCACTGGAAAACACCTAAAATGAAATTTTAAAAACATCAAGAAACAATCAGATTTTGGAGGTTCTGGATGTTATAAATGAACCCATCAGAATACCACCCCCTACCCCAGGTCATCCCACTTTCTTTTTTTTTTTTCCAAAATTCAAAAAATCCATAGTGTCTAGAGGAGTAGTGATACCAATTTTCAGCTGTGGAGACAAAACTCTATGGCCAGCTGCGCTGGAACACACAAACATATAAACAAACACAGACACTCGCAAAAATGAAAAAGGATAGAAGCCTTCACCCTCTTTGATGGCTACGTTCGTTCAATACATGCACCTATTTACAAATTTGCATGTTTACCATGTATCGAGAACTCGCCAGTAGACTGGAATATCAATTATTTCCCGCGGAAGACCGGTTTTCTTGACCAGACAGATTCGATATTATTCTGCTTCTTGATTCCAAGGATAAGAGATTATGGATTAAAACTGTTTATTCATTGAACCGTATCTTATTTGAAAAAAAAAATCACCATCATGGATTCTTGGATAACATTAAATCTAGATATCTGGAATGATGAAAAGCAACCCCAAATCCATCCAAAATTTTTTTACTTTAACATTCTCTTTGGCCCATTAAGTATGCGTGTCAAATATGGTTGGGAGGATCGGACGTTTAGTGCTTTATAAAAATAGACGGAAATCAGATTATTATTATTATTATTATTATTATTATTATTATTATTATTATTATTAATAATAACAATAATAATAATAATAATGATAATAATAATAATAATAATAATAATAATAATAATAATAATAATAATAATAATAATAATAATAATAATGCAAACACGAATACAAACCCCACAAAAACATTATTTTCAAGAAAGTTTTTTTTAAACTTTAAACCGTGAGTATACATACAAGACCTGGTTAGGTTGCGCCAAAGTTCTAGTAGTTTATATAGCGTGACAAACACACACACACACACACACACACAAACACACACACACACACACACACACATACATACATACATACATACATATATATATATATATATATATATATATATATCATAAGACGTAGATTGGCTACACAAACAAGTATATGTTTCTGCATTCTCTGGGCCTCACCAGGCAAATGATTGTGTTTTAAGATGCAAATCCACATTCTATTATATATTTTCAGCTCTATTCTAAAACAACTTAACTTCCATAGTATAAAGTTGAATGTACCGAGCAGTATATGAAATAAATCCATCACATATCAGACATTGCTTCATATTACGGTATATTGCTAACTTTATCTGTACCATATATATATATATTGAAGAGAAAGTATGGTTCAGTTTTTGTATCATAGTTACATGATAAATAGCCCCCTCTCGTCTAAAATGTTTTTAAATTTTCTTTTCCTCAAAACGTTTTGTTTTTTTTAATTAAGGAAAAAGTCTCCCTTACTTTTAATCTCATTTTAGAGAATTATATTTCAACGTATAAGATGAGGAGATATGTATATGGGTGGAAAGTAGGTTCCACTTTAGCATTATACTTACATTGTAAATATAACCCCCTTTAAAATATTTTTCTTTTTTGTGTGATTTTTTAAATGGAGAGGTGATGTCTAGAATTCAATGCATTGGTGTTGACATACATACTTACTCCCATCCACCCTATGTATGTCAACACCTATCCATTGAATTCCCCATTCGAAAAAAAACATTGCCAAACACACTTTTCCTATGAACTGACTATCTTCATCCTGACCCCTTCCCACTGTCCCCTCTTATCTAAGACAGGTTTGATATTCAAACACCCTCAGATCCCTCCTCTCACTGAACCTTGATCCAGACCAAACTTGACTCTCACCTACACAGATTCAAACACCTCTCCCACTCCTCCTAAACAACCCAGAACAAAGAAATATCCTTCTTTGAAAAAGACGGCTGGCAACCATCGAAATGCTCCGAAACATGCCCACGTGATATTACAAATTTTTTAGATGTAACACCCACTTTTCAAATAATTTTTTTTTTTTGCTTCGCTTTCCAATTGTTATTTTCATCAACATATACATATTTGCATAATTTTTTGGAAAAGTTTCCTTAATGTGTTTAAAACAGTCGAGTTTTCTGGACTATATACAAATAAACATAAACATGAATTGTTGAAGATAACAGACGAACGCTGTCTATTTAACTTTTTTGTTAAAAATCATTATCATCGAAGGTTTTTAAAAAAACGTTCCAAAGTTGGTAGTTCTGTATCTTTTGACCATCATCGATCACTTTCAAGGAAAATGTGATAATGGTATTTAAACAGTAATCAGTACCATTTATGATGATTTCATATTCATATCAGATGATCGGAAGATCTAAAACAACCAATCTTGGAACGTTTTAAAAGAAAATTCTATGACATTAATAAATGGTTTTTAGGCAAACTAGAAAAATTAGCAGAAAAATTAGATAAAAGTTAGTCTCTTATTTTTAGCAATGTATATTCAAATGAATGGTTGTTGCTTCGTTATACTCTTCTTGGATCCCTCAGAGTGATAAAACCATAACTAGTGAGATGGCCTTATTTAGTGTGAGTTCCGTGATGATGGGGATAAAATCCCTAATGTTTTTACTGATCCATCACAGGAGTGACAAAAATTCACTGAAAATCAGCTATAGCTGTACCAAAAACATACTACAAATCATTAAAAAAAACATAACATACAAATCACCAAAACTCCACCGAACCCAGCAACCATTAAATGAAGCTGCATAAATGGAACAGAATGCCCATCAGACGGCAACTGCTTACAAAAAAAATTTGTATATCAAGCCACCGTAAAATCTGACGGTAACACAGATAAAATATACATTGGGATGACCGAAGGCCCCTGGAAGCAAAGGAACTATATATGTAACACATCTTTTAACAACAAAAAATATGCACACAGCACCACACTATAAAAAAATATGGAACCTCAAAAAGACAAACCAAAGCACACGAAAAATAACATTGAAAATATGAAAAAAAGCACCAGCCAACAGCAACACTTCAAAACATTGCACACTTTGCTGAGAAGAAAAATCGCCATAATCACCTATCGACAACATAAACTGCTTAACAAAAGATTGAAGCTTATATCAAAATGCAGAATTGAAAAGAAATTTCTCCAAAGATATCTAAAGCAACACCACGACTCCAAAGGTTAACAACACCTTGGCTAAAAATCGTTTTCTTTTTCTCAATATGATAATGATAATGATAATGGACTGGAGGAGATCGGGATAGACGGAAAGATTGAGACTGTACAGATACTGAGGAAAGTGCTAGAAATATAAAGACTGCAACACTAATTGTTAACAGTGACCTAACAAAGGAAGAGAAATGAAAGCAGGAATGTGAACCACAGCACTGGCATGATAGGCGAAGGAGAGAAGAGATGTTGATAGAAGACCTGAGGAGACTTATTGCCACTCAGCCTTCAGCGATGACCACTGGGCAACCGGTGTGAAACTGTAAACCGCAGTATTACTGTGGTCTATGAGAACTAGGAGAGAAGGGCTGGAGACTTGAGGAGATTTGCTGTCACTCAAACTCCAGCGGTTACCACCAGGCAACTGGTGTGAGATTGCAAATAATAATAATAATAATAATAATAATAATAATAATAATAATAATAATAATAATAACAATTTTACCCGGATCGTTTCGTATATCTCATTAACCCCTGCCCTCACGTGATCTCAAACGCCTTATATATAGGGGGCACCTTTTCAGGGGTAGTACACCGTCTGACAATTGCACTACTGGCATGAAACTCAGAGTCACCGCGAAGAACTGAGTTTCCTATGTACACACATCTCACACATGCATTGGTTTTCATGGATATCTGGGATCTGGATAGTAGTTTAGTATTAGGGTAATTGAGTGCTTGATAAGTTGAGAATGAGGCTACCACTGGTATTAATCCAGATGGTGAGGTAAGGGGACCCTTGTTATGTATGATTGAATATCTTTTGGGGAAATGTATGTTTTGTATCTTTAATGGTCATCGTGGATGTTCTGAATATATATATATATATATATATATATATATATATATATATATATAATCAGAACCAAATAGGTTCTTCATTGTTACTCTGAATTTTTGAGATGAGGTATTATTATTATTTCTATTATTATTCGGACTCTCCTCATCTTGGTTGTTTTTCATACAATGTTTCGGCCGTTGCGTTCTACAGCCTTCATCAGGTATCATCTGGTAGGTGTGGGGAAGTAACTTACTTCATGTATTTCATTAAATAAATTATTGTAAAACATTATTATCAATATCTTACTACTATTTACCTTGATTTCAATTGTTGTTGCATTTTATCACAACCAAACTCATGCATACGGAGTAAGTTCAAGGTCTCAAATTGGACTGACACTTCAATAGTAAGAACGGTCGTGCGTTAAGCGAGTCATTCTCCGGTCCAGAGGGACGTGAGTTCAATTCTTAACTTATTCTATATTCCAATCGGTGCTGTTAATTTATTTACTCTCTGCGGAAAGGAATCCAGCCTGAGTTTAGTTGCAATAAAAATCAAATATAATCACATTAAATAAATCGTTGTGAAATATTATTAATAAAAAAAATTAACCTATTTGTGTTAGATGTCATCCATCGAGCTTTGCGACGTTATGATGAGGTGTACAAGGGAATCTGTTTGGTGTCAACAATTGAGTATTGTCGTTGAACGTTATGATCTTGCCTCGTATGAAGTTTAATGTCACTGATGAACTGCATTTCATCGACGGTATCATGAATGCTATAGATTACATCAATGTATTGAAAGGAAATATGTTGCGTTCACTCAAACGTTTGGGAAGAACAAGTATGTTTCGGCATATCATCATTGTCATCATCATCAATCTTTTGACGTCCGTCGTTGGACATAGACTTCCTCCAGGATCCGCCACATTTCTCTATCATGGGCGTCTTGGGCCAGTTTTTTCTGAATTTGTCTAGTTCATCTCATTTGGCTACTCTTTTATCATCAGTCTTTTAACATCCGTCGTTGGACATAGGCTTTTCCCTGGATTCGCCGCAATTCTCTATCATGGGCATCGCGGAGCCAGTATTTTCTGAATTTGTCTATTTCATCTCTCCATCTTGTTTTTGTCGGCCTCGGTTTCGCATGTGGTTTCTGGGGGTCCATGTTGTGAGTCGTGATGTCATTCCGCTAAAAAACTTTGCTGAAGAAGAAAAAGATAAGAAAATATCCAATTGGCATAGCATGTGGCTGGATTTAAACCAAGTAAAACACTTGTGAAGTGTACCAAAACGGAAAGTTGACGAACGACGTCCACCCAGCAAGGCAGATTTGAAAAAATGTTTATTATCGAAATGGAAAAACATTCCGTTGGCTGTTAGTGCAAATCTAGTGAATTCGTTGTCGTCAAGACTAGAGGCAGTAATCGAAAAGAAGGGTTGTCACTCAAGAAATTAATGTAAAATAAATTGTGTTGGCAGGGATGTACTTATTTTTGGACGGCAACATATTCATATTTTTAACATCAGAGTTCAAATGCTGTAAAGTTTGGTCATAAATAATACATGATAATATCTATTAGAAATTCATACATCTCTCTCTCTCTCTCTCTCTCTCTCTTTGTCTCTCTCTCTCTCTCTCTCTCTGTCTCTCTCTCTCTCTCTCTCTCATTGTTATATTGACTCTTCTTAGAGTCTTGGAATAAAGAAATTACGAAAAAATATTCAGAATATATTGTATATATTTTTACCTTACACACACACACACACACACACATATATATATATATATATATATATATATATATATATATATATATATATATATATATATATATATGTATGTATCGATAGGTACATAGATTCATACGAAGACTGAAATACATTTATACGTGTAAATGATCATCGAAAGAACCCTTAAACACAAGCATATAAGTGTATGTGTGTGTGTGTACACTTTGCAGTCTTATTTCAATTAGAGACAATTCTGAATATCTTTACCTCTTCAACTCCCCACTACCTCCACATAAAAACAATAACAAAAAAAAAAATGAAGAAGCATGGTCGACAGAAAAAGGTAAATGTTTACTTATATTTTCTGGTGGAACGTAACACGCGTTTCACACGTTTTTAGGCGGCAATTTTCTGTGACGTTCATTTCCCGCATTTAGGGGGCAAGAGAATTCTGTTGTTTTTTTTTTATGTCTTCTATGTGTATGTGTGTGCGTGTGCGTGCGAGCGTGCGAGCGTGCGCGCGCGCGCGCGTGTGTGTGTGTGCAAACGCACCTGTACATCTACGAAAGCGGATGGGGAAATAATGGCACTTTGGTTTGATCTTATTCACTTTTCCTTCTTTTTGTTCATCTCGATACTCACCCACTCTCTTTCCTTTTTTTTTTTTTTTCCTTTTTTTTCCTTTATCAATCATCTCTTTCTTCTTTCTTTTCTTTTGTTTATATTTTTCTATTTTCCGTTGCTTTCTTCGTTTTTTGGTTTTGTTTTTTGTTTTTTCCCGCTGGTTTTATTTCTTTTCTTACTTTCGTTGTTGTTTACACTTAATCCTTTCTTCGATTTCTTCTTTTCCTTTCATTTTTTTCTTTTCATCTTTCTCTTTTTTTCTCTCCTTCTCTCTTTTTTCTTCTTTATTTTCCTAATTTCTGTTTCTTTCCGTTTTTTTTTCTTTTTGTATCTTTTAGAAACCGTCAACTGTCACCAAAACTGTCAAAATGTTTTTTTTTTCAGTTTCTAAGGGGGTCTATGTTAGTATGTGTGTATGCATGCACGTATGTATGCATTACAGTGTCTCACTGGAGCTAGAGGACTGAAAATTCAAACACTTACTCCGAATTATGCCCAGAAGAAAAGTTTTTTTGTTTATTCTTTTTATCCTCCCACGAAATATTTTTTGTTGGGGTTCAATTTGTAATGTAATTTCATTTTAAATGTGTTTCTAAGTATCCAGTAGCATTCATGTTTGTTACTTGGAAATTGGAACTTTTTTAGTAATCACTACCCAACATTATGTGAGAAAAGTGACATATATTGATCGTCCTTTTTCCAATGATTTAATTGATCACCCCCAATACAGCATGCTATTAAAAGACATTGGTCATATAACGATTTCAATTGAATAACTTACCAGACCTCTCTTTTTATTCTTTCTGTCACTCTTTTCCACTTAACGTGTGAATTATTGTATAACCCTGTCTTTAATATGTTTGTTACCAATTTTACTATCTATAAAATTTTATCAATACATATATATAAGCAAAGGCTCAAATGACTGTTTTAACTCCAAATTTTCATTTTGTTTTTCCCCGGTCTATATCTGCTATATATGTTTCTTTCAACGCGGACAATTATGTTATCAAGGAATGGATATATGATCCGACAGAATGATTATGATTTGCATTATTTATACTGAAACTCTATTTGAAATGATACCCTGCCATAACATAGTAAATGCATCATTTGGCCTGGACAACGTAAATAGGATAAACAATTAGAAAAAAGGTTTAAAATGTTTGAAATTAGAAAAGAAGAAAGGTTTTCTAGTGTGATATAATGCAATTTATAGTTATTCTACCGGATCATAAATCCATTTCTTGATAACATAAGTATCCCTGTTTAAAGAAACAAACAGAGAAGATATAGACCGAATTAAGCGATATTTTTTACGCATAATTCACCATCTACCAGAGTGCTCAATTAAAGACTTATAAGAACAATTCGTAATTGCTTTCTTGCAGATGGGTACCTTACCTATGAGTGCTTAACCCTAAATGGAGGAGCGTTAATATATACATATATATATATATATATGTGTGTGTGTGTGTGTGTGTGTGTGTGTGTGTGTGTGCGCGCGCGCATGTGTGTTATACTAAGCAATAAATCTGTAGCTAAGAATATTAGTCAACCAAAACTTTCAACATTCAGCTAGAGGGCTGAAAATTGAAGCATTTACTCAATATGCCTGGGTTTTGGTTTTCTTGTTCTCTCAAAATTTCTTCCCTACCTAATTTTTAGGGGGAGTTTCAGTTCGCAATGTAATTTTACACCAAATCGATCTCTTGTTTCTGTCCACTTGTTTTTTGAAAATTCAGGGGTTTTTAAGGATCATTGCCCAACAAAAAGTGAAAGAAGTAACTCATTCTTAAATCACCCGCTTCTCCAAATTTTCGAATTGATTACCCCGAACGTGGCTAGCTACCAAAGACGTTGGCTGCATGATGATTTCTTTTGAATGATTAACCAGACCTATCCCCCAATATTCAATTACCCCTCATCGCTTGTCAGTCTATCTCTTTATCTATCAAAAGATGAGTTGCATTAGCTTTATATCATGGTTAACTTAACAGATATTGGCTCCGCTACTCTGAAAGCATAAAAAAAAATTGCTGAAAAGACGAACATCAAAGAGAAACGCTGACATTCGACCGATATTCATACTTACAGATACGGCAAACGCTCGGTTCAACAGACCTAGATATAACCCTAGCCCAGATTTAAGAGGCACTTCAAGAGTTGCCAACTTGGATATTTTATGCTCAAATTCAGATATTTTGTCGCATTTCCATATAAGAAATTGTTTTTAGATAATAAATATCAGTTTAGATATTTTAGATTTTTTTTCCAAAATGTTTTGATTTTTTGGCGAAATCTCTATATTTTTTGAGAGATTTTTCGATTGGGTCATCCATACGTTTTTATCAATTCAAATCGTTGTAGAATTTTCGTAAGGAAGATCATACGCATAAATATATTTTATTTTTTCATAAATCTATTTGAATTGTACGTAAAGCAAATATACTTTTTTTAAATTATATATGAATTATTTAAGCAAATAACAAAACAATAATTAAAGGAAAATCATATATGCATTTGGTTTAAGTATATATGTATGAATGAATCTATAAGTTTTATTCTAACTTTACCTTCGTTTCTTGTTTTTCGACAAGATAAAACAGAAATTCTTCAATTTCTGATCCAATGTTTTTCTACCCTTATAAAAAAACAAAAATTTAAAATGTCTTCCCGTCTGTAAATGATAACTATTCCTGTTGGCGTTTATGATACATACTTTTTCCCGCTTGCAATATTCTATCATGAATACATCTTTTCAAAGAACGAATAAACGAAGTGTACAGATAAGTCTTATATCAATTCTAAGCTTTCCATTTTTCAGACTGTATCAAATGTACTTGGTTAGGGTTGAAATTATTGGTTAAGATTAGTTCAATATCGCAGTTCTCGTATGTTAATTTTTTTTCTCTTCCAGTTGTAAGTGCCTACAAATCATTAGGCCCAAGAACCTCCTGGAAATATATCAATTATTTAGAAATAAAGGCTTTTAAAGATTTTAGGGGTTGGGGACGGTTTACATTAATTATCAAGTTTGTTTTTTTTTTCAAGCAGTATTTAGATATAAATTCAAAACTTAATATTTCTCGAAATCGGAAACTTTCCCAATGAATCAAATGTTATAATCGTTCAAAACATCAAAATTGTGGAAAAAAATTAATTTTCATATTTTCACTTTACAATCCTTAAAATTTTAATCTTATGTCTTGTACTTTGATACAGAATACAGTGAATGAAGGCTTATCATTCATACGATATATGCATTATGTATAGTACGGCATTTCTAGATGATTTTCAGATCAATTTTTGGTCGGTCCTTAATGTGTGTAATATCAATTTTTCTCACCGTATAATGTTGTATTGATATGAAACTTAACGCTCAGATGAACCATTGTCAGCTCCTTCTCATCCCTACCACAACTAGTGATCCTAAATATCAATTTTCTCAGCCGTATAATATTGTATTGATTTGGAACTTGGTCCAGACCTTCGGGTGAACTACCCTCTTACACCTCCCCTTCTTCTTCCTGCTATCCCTAACACAACTATGGTAGATATCAATTCGAGTAGTATCATGTTGGATTGATATGAAATTTGGTCGGCAAAGAAGACTTCCATGCGCCAGATACGTTCCATCCATCCAACATAGAAGGGAGATCTTCTGGAAGACAACCAATGTTATTAGCCATTTGATCAATGTACGTGCGTTAGGGTTTGCCAACTGAGGTAGTTCCATATGATGGACGCCATTGCATCGTATCAATTTAAAGTTCATCTTTGTTGCACCAAGAATGGCCAGTCAGGTTGTAATTGGAGGGAGCTGTCCGAACAGACACGTTTGTCTTGTGTTTCTCCAGCTGATGTTGAAAACAGATCAGACATTCTCGTGTATGTATCATACGAAGTGGCTTCTTGTTGCTTAGTTAGTGCCCTAGTTTTGGAGTCCGTAGAACAAGACAGATTCAACAGCAGCTCTTAAAAAAACTCTCTTTTTCAGCATATCGGGAAGAGTCTATTTCTAGATTTTCTCCGGTCATCAAGTGCATCCAAGATTCTTGACAGATGCTAAGGTTAAATGTTTCAGTGCCACAGACATTGAACTTTAAGTGAGTCCTTAAGATGCCCCTTACTACCCCTAAAAGTTTCAAATTATGTATTGCATGGTTGTATCGATGTTCTCCGCTTATACCCTCATCGAGGGTGTCGCAAGGTTAGGTACACTCGGTCAATTGCTAGTAAGTTCACGGCACTTGGGTCTCCCCAATAGTTACCAATCTGAGTACTGACCAGACGAAGTTAGTTACCTTTGGTGATCTAATGAGAACCAGTGGACCCAACGTGATTTGGCCATAATCCTTAGCCTTGATAGGCGGTTCTCAAATCCTTACGCTGGCTGTTTGACGGAGAGGTAATGAGTATAATTTTGAAATCTACTGTATGACTGCGATGGATTGTACTACAGCCAACCGAATCGGGCGAGCACTCAACCTCTGAGCCACGGTGATCCGTATAAAGTATATATTGAAGAATCACCAATGATGAAAATAGGGTCATGAGTTAATCCACAGGAAGAGAAAAGGAAAGGAATTGCTTCACATACATCCAAATTAGCCAAAGTTGTTCCAATTCTTGTCTGAGTTTTGTTCATGTTTTATATGGTTGGATTATTTTCCTCGTTCGTTTCTTAACAACGTTTCAGCTGTTTACCCTCCTTTCTTCTTTGGGTTTTGTTGGTTCTAGAATAGATATCCTCATGCGTATACTCGGATGGACTATACTTGTCGAATCCGTTTTTTGTAAATCTGTGTTGTATTATCAGGGTACTCGCAGGTTACTTCCCTTGCATTTGGTAATCATTTTTTGTTTTTTTTGGGGGGGGGGGCCGGTGAGAAGTATCATGATGAGAGGCTCCCAGATGCTATTGATATCAATGCTCAGTCGGCCAATAGGTTCGACTGAAGTGAGCATTTGTATTGTTTTCTTCAGTCACCGTATTCGCCAATTGTTTTCGTCTTTATAATGTCTATCACAACTGCACAGAATTGAATATACGAAATCTCTGGTCACGTTTTTTTGGTCGGTGGTCAAGTTCTGGGGTTGTGGCATAATCATTTAATTTTCTCGGAAACACCTTTGATGTGTGGGAAGAAAACGGTGGAGTTCTTCATATCTAACAGAAATTTATTCGATGTGTAATATCCGTACGGAAAGGGAGTCTTACTTGAGATGAAAAAAAAAAACAGAACTGCTTCGGGCAAGGTGGCGCTACGAAATGAAAAGAGTTTTCCAAGTAGGCCTGTGAAAAGATTGTATTTCACAGCTCTTCCACTGAGGATCTAATTGATTTGAAAATCAACATATTAAATCCTGGAACTGTTTCCTCGATTTAGATGTAGGGCAAATGGATGGATAGATTGTGATGAGGAGACTGGAACAAACTGGGATAGAGATGTATCAAAAGATAGAGATAAATATACTACGAGATAAATATGAACTGATTGGAAAAGATAAATAATAAACATATTTAGATAGAAAGATAGATAGATAGATAGATAGATAGATAGATAGATAGGTCTATTTATTCACCAAATAGAAACTGTCATATGACCAATGTCATTAGGCAGCAGGTTGGGGTTGATCAAATAAAAAAAATAGAAAAAAAGGAGTTATTAACGAAGAAATTATTTCTTTGGACAGTGATTACAAAAAAATTTGAATGTTCAACAGACAAGCGTGAATGCTGTCGGACATAAATTAAGGGACAAATTTAGCTTAAAATTAAATTGTAAATTGAACCTCCAACCAAAAACTTATTCAGGGGTGAATTGAAAAAAAAAAACAGGAAGATTTTTTGGGGTGTAAATCTTTAAAATTTCAGTCCTCTAGCTCCGTTAGTGCGTCTTGTACATCCAATACATACATATATTCATAGATATCCATCAAACCAACTTAAAAACTGAAGAAACTGATGTTGACAGCTTTGGTTGACGGTTTCTAATAGATAGATAGAAAGAGAGCTACATCTTGTAGTCGTGTAAATATGTATACGTAATCTTGAGAAGGAGCTGAGATTCGATTAATGCAATAAACATGAAATTCTCTTTTTCTAATTAAAAGAAAAAATATAGAATTGAGAAATGATAGAGAAAAGAGGGAAAAAATGAGGGGAGAAAAAAATCTCAAGATTGCATTGTTTTCCGTGAGGTCAGCCACGTGTTATCTTCCCATTGGCTGAATAATTAATTATGATCAGCTCGTTCCCTATTGGCTGAATAATAACCGATTTCGAGATTGTCGCCCTGGGGGCCCTACCACCGTAAAAGACAGATTTCTTTCTCATCCCTTATTAATTTGCCCAGTTCTTTCCGTTTCAATTTCGAGATTTTCTATGGAATTATCATTAGCATTTGAAGCACCATTTTGATTTGGTCTCAAGAGTCTTAGAATTAAATATCCAAATCTTTTGGCGATGAGATAATACGAAACCCGTTAAATGGTGGAGATAATAATGATGACAACTTTGATGATGACAATAGTGGCGTGAAATGAAGAAGTCAGCGAAGAAAAGAAAATGTAAGAAGAATTGACAGAGTAAGAATAAAGACGGAGGGGGCAAATAGAGAGAGAAAATGGAAAGAATAAAGCAAAGAAGTTATAAAAGAAAGAAAGAAAGAAAGAAAGAAAGAAGACAGGATACGTAGAAAATGAAAGAAACAGATAATGAATATTATTGTAAATGAGTGCTTAGATCATTTTAATTTTGCACCAATCATAAAACTCATTTTTCTTACCTACCATAATTATTTTCTTGTGGTTACAGGCAATATTTTGAAATGATGAAGTGGGTTTCTCAAACGGAAATATGAATTCATTACTTTTATAGTACTCCTTGCTTAAATACTTCTAATTAGTTCTGTATATAAAATGATGAATATTTTGTTGTTCTTCTTGGTCTGTTTACACGTTTACCTATTGCAGATGAGAAAATATGGGCAAAACAGTCTATTGTGTCCCTATGATACGTGCACATCTATGTATCTCCGTATGCGATCTCTCTCTCTCTCTCTCTCTCTCTCTCTCTCTCTCTCTCTCCCAATATATATATATATATATATATATATATATATATATATATATATATATATATATCGAATCATCAAAACCTAACAAATGGCCAGCCCGAACAAACAGCCTAGTGGACCACATCTTCTTCTCTCTTTGCACGTTTGTTTTTTGCATCCGGGTGTCAGTCACATTTTGGAGGCTTCAACCTTAAGTACACCACTAAGCACCATCTTGAAATGATTTTTTCGGTCGTTTTTTTCGTTTTTGTTTGTTTTCAAAAAATGTGCTTTTTGTGCCTCAATGGTTATGTTTTGGTCAACATTGCCCTAATCTTGTGTTGGTACATTTTAAATCAATTTAGAGAAAATCTCTCTCTCTCTCTCTCTCTCTCTCTCTCTCTATATATATATATATATATATATATATATATATATATATATATATATATATATATATATATATATATATATATTAGATAATCTTTTAGATAATTAGTTCTGGTACACGCGCGTGGTTCGGTGATTAATTTATGCAAAGTACGGATTTATTCTTGTCATTCATTTTTGGGTTCCTTGTGAATGACCGTGTATATATACACATGCATTCACTAACACTATAAAGACATATATATCATCTAGCCCACTCCTATGTTTTTATCCACTTTTTTCTGATTGATGGATAGATATATACGCTGATTACATATCACTCACACACACACACACACATATATATATATATATATATATATATATATATATATATATATATATATATATATATCCAGCTGAGCAAGAATACATTTTCTGGAGCATCCTTGTCTCTCCATAGGAGGCTCTGCCAGTTCATCAGTAAGTCTATCCCCATACTGTTGGTCAGTCAGCCGGTCTGTCCCCATCATCATTAGTCTTTCAACGTCCGTCGTTGGACATAGACCTTCCCCAGGATTCGCCACACTTCTCTATCATGGGCGTCGCAGAGGCGATACTTTCTGAATTTGTCTAACTCGTCTCTCCATGTAATATTCTGCCAGCCTTGGTTTCGCATGTGATCTCGTGAGTCGCGATGTCCATCGGTTGTCCGCCATTCTTGCAACATGGCCAACGCACTACCATTTGAGATTTTTAATGGATTCTATGATGTCCCTGACTCCTGTCTTTTCTCAGATTTATTGTCCCCATAGAGTTTCTTAACTCGGATTGACTTGAAACTTGTAGAAAGGTATCTCTTGATTAGATATTTCTTTCTAATAAAGATCTTCCCCTCAGGGTCACGTGATCTAGCTATAATGGCATTTAAACTTTATAGTGGACGCCTTATTGAACTATTGATTCTTGTTTCAAACAACTTTTCATTTTTTTCTGTTGTAAAAGTTCTTAAAATCCAAAATTTCAGATAATTTCCTGCGCAGACAGCTCTATCGAAGTCAGAAGTCATTGCAATACCATCAGTCTCTATTTGTCCAGACATAAAGTGAATATTCCGATCAATTGGACTGCATTGAGACCAATAACCGACTGGTTCAAATAACTGAACAACTTGATTTGTTTTTAAAGTACGGACCACCATTCTTTTTAATTCAAAGGGAGCAAGTTGTATAACGACCGCGACGACTCAAGTCCCTTTTTTTCTACTGTTTCTTCCTTTCGAAAATATGAGTCCTAAGCTAAAAAATATTTGAAAGATTGTTGTTTTGAGAACTAGAAAGTATATTCTTAGTATTTCTATCAGATTTCATTTTTTTTTAAATGTTCATTCGGTATCACTGCTGGTGTCTAAATAAATGGCACATAGGTCATAATAAACGAAGCAAATTATCGATGATTACATACGTTTGATTAAATTCTTACAAAACTGGTCTTATAGTGCAGCTGGTTCAAATAACCGTTGGTCTTATTGAGTGGGATCCACATTATTATCTCTCTGATTCTCTTCATTATCTGTGGCTCTTAAGAGGGTGACTGAGCGGCTAGCATTACGGGGCGTAAAAACTCCTACTCAGACAGTTTGTGTTCACTTCACTCTAATACCTTAAGGAAAGGCATGGGTCTATCTCTCTCGCTGACAATGGGTAGTATAGCCCAGGGCGGAGTGAGTGATACCATTTTTGGTGCTTGTCACCTCAAAGTCAGATTCAATGTGGCAAATGGGCCGAACCCAGGCAGCAATGATAGATGATAGGTATATTTCTCAACAGAGTTACCTCATTTGCTTCTGCAATGTACGATTATATGAAATGAAAACATCGAAATATTTCAAACCTTCGAAATCCTCTCTTGTATTTCTGATCAATATTTGACTAATAAAGATACTGATCTTGTTAGTCACTCCAAAGAAACCGTCACTTGACCAACCTCTTTGGTTAGCATTCAGGAACTCGTAATCAGATGAAACAATAAACTCTATTTGTATTAACATTTTCGAAGACAACCTAACCCCCAAAAATTAGGTTACCTCACAAGTATAAACATTTCTTGAAATTTAAAAAAATCAAATTTTAGAAGGGGTTTGGTGGAGTACAGATACCAATTTTCAAGTCTGTAGACAAAACGGTATGACCAAGAGCGCTGGATCACACAAACGCACACACACGCAAACACATACACGTATAAAACAGGAAAAGAAATTTTCTCCACATTTGGTTGCTACGGTTGTTCTGCACTCACACCTTAAATGCCAACTCCAATTATATCCGCCCGATGTATTTTCAGTTCGTAATCTTCATGATAACTTTATGATACGTATCCAGCCAGACGGTGGGTCCAACTTGAAAAGTAAAGAAACCTATATTGACAGTTTTGGTTGACGGTTTATCTCTCATACTTACTTCTGTGTAAAAAATATGATAGAAGCGATTTTATATACATACATACAAGCGTATGTACATATATAGGTATCCCTTTCATATCTATCTTTCCTGTTTGTTTTTTTCAATAATTCTTTTCTTTCTCTTCTTCACTTCCCAACGTGTTCAGCTTCACCATTCCCGCCACTACCAAATATTTTCCATTTATTGGTTAAATTGTTTTTGTGGTAGCGAAATTCAAAGCTACAGGGATTTGCAAAAGTTTAGTGCCAAATTCCCGCCCGCTCACCTTCCATAAACGCCTAGCCCTCACCGAGAATTTCGCATCAATACTTTACCGGTGAAAAAAGCTGATTGGTCCCCACAGAAAACATAATGACGTCATAATAGCGCTTAAATAGCTACTAGGGACCAAGAAAGATTTTCCCGTTCATCCAGAGATTTGCATGCCTTTTAAAAAAATGGATAATGGCTGCCATTCGGGCCAATTTAAGACTATTCACTCAAATATCACGGCCGACAATAGTCTCATTTTCTCTATACTAATACTATTGATCAGACATTGGCTAATTTGAATTTGTATTACAAGTGATGTTGGTGGGGCAACTAAGCCGAAAATATCAAGCCAGTTTTGCATTTTTTGATAAAACCTGATAATTTGTTACACTTATAGCCAAAGGTATTACCCTAAAAATTGGATATTGAGCCATCATGAATGACCAATAAGTCGTCTATGACAGCCATTTTTCTTCTTTGAGTAAAATACCCAGTTTACGTTTTGTTTTTTTTTACAGCTAATTCGTGTATGAATACATTCATTGCAAGTCTTTAAGTTTTAATCTCGGTTTGACTTTTTATCCTATGGAATCTTCAACTTCAAATTTAAGGGTAATGGTTGGTGAGATCAGTTTGAAATGCCAATCATGGCCCCATAGATTTATCTTGACATCTTTTGGCAATCATTTTTAATGGTAGAGGATTATCCTTGTAACTATGATTGATGATGGTATTTGTGGTGATGATTTTGATGATAATGATGATGATAGTGATTATATTGATGGTAGTAATTATGTTGATGATCGTGATGATAGTTGTGGTGATGATGTTGATGATAATGATGATGATAGTGATGATATTGATGGTGGTGATTATATTGTTCATCGTGATGATGCTTGTTGTAGTGATGATGGTGATTGTGGCGATGACATTCATTCATGTGGTGTTGGCAGAAGTAATATTGAAGATGGTGATGATGATGATGGTGATGGAGGTGGTATCAATGATGGTGGTGTGGAGGTGATTACATTGATGATGGTGTTGGTGATGATGGTGATTGTCATGATGATGATGATGATGATAATGATGAAATCAAAGAATGATACACCCAATATTTTCAAAAAATTAACCAGATGCAGGCCAGTCCAATTATATCTCCTACGAATCTAAGAAATGTTAGACAGTGCGAGTATAAAAAAGGCTGCCTTAGACTGAATAAACCCTTTTTACTGGGAAAGGGAGTGCTGAATAGACTTTCCTACTATAAACCAGACTTAGCTTGTTATTATCATTATTTATTTTGAAGTTAGATTTTAGTCAGGGTTACAATCTTAAGAAAAATGGTGACCCTTTTGAATCTTGTATGGCATTTATTTTCCAAATGGCAACTCCAAGAAGTGTATGGTAAATAAATTCAACTAATTATGTCCTCAATATCCATTACCGATAAAATATTGATCTGAAAACAGTTGTCACTAACAGCAATTTAGAAAAATGGCTGTCATGGGTGACTTATTGAAATTTCATGATGGTTCATTATAAAGATCTTTTTGGAATGCCTTTAGCTATAAGTGTACAAAACTATATGCTTTTATTACGAAATGTTCAAATATTTGGTTAAGCTGCCCACAATGACATTAAAGATTGCTATTTTCGAATTAGGGAAAAGACAATGAGAAGTAAAAGCTGTTGGGGGAATGTTATGGCGGAAAAATAAAGTCAACTTGGACTTGAGTTTAACAAAGAAGATTACTTTTATAAATTTGATCAATGACAAAAGATAATTGACAGGAGAAACCAAAACAATCTAGAAGAATGTAGATAGCAGACAATAAATATCAATTGATATCCACAAAACATCAGATGACGATTCTGTTACAATAGCAACAAAGCAAGTTACCATTCTTCATTCAAAATTTCTTTGATTAAATATCAGGGCAAAGAATTTAAATTCGATACAATGAAAAAAAAAAAAGGTCTGGTTAATAACTCTATAGAGTATTTTGGCAACATGCCGTCTTAGGGAGGATCAATTAGAACATTGGTGAAGGGAGAAATCATTGACTGAGGTATTTCTCTCGGGTTTTATCGAATTACTAAAAAGCCCGAATTTTCAAAAAATGAAACGTGAATTCAGTCGAGTATTAACAAGGGGCTAATTGGACATAAACTTTCACTCAACTTAAAACCTATAGGAGCAGGTTTAAAAAAACATTTTTTTTTTGTTGACATAATAATTTTACAGGTTTCTAACGACATTTGTGCTGCAGGCACACGTAATACATACTTACATAGCCAGCCGGTCAGCCAGACCAACTTGAAAACTGAAGGAGCCTATGTGAGCAGTTTTAGTGGCAGTTTTGGTTGACAGTTTCGAAAAAAACTGTGGATTGTATTTATTGAATGCAATGCACTAAAACAGAAGTGAGAGAATAGTTGACCACGCGTTGCCACCAACAATAACGAAGGGCTCTATTTCTTTTTTTTTAATGTTTGCGTGTCTATTAGTATGTTCCAGCGCTCCTGGTCATACCGTTACGTCTACAGACTTGAACTGGCATCAGTACTCCACTGAACCCTTCTAAAAAATGTCTTTGGAGAAAAAAATGCTTTTTTGCCCCTTTGGGTCTTATTCCGTTGGTTTTATTAATAACATCTATATTCTAACGAATTTAAATGTTTCTATACATTGTTTTAACTCACTTTCAAATAGTTTCCAGTAGAAATGATAAATAGCGTTAAAAAAAAAACATGTTGCAACATCCACATACTGAAGAATCTAGATGTTTCTGCATGTATTTCAAACTCTATTTTGGATTTTTTTCTGGTGGAAATAACAACTAGATTCCCCAGAAATTAGATGTTTCTAGATGTTTTCTTTAATTCTTTTTTTTAGATGTTTTCCGCTGATGTCATGAATATAATTTTCTTCAGACCATATTCATTCTTTGATGGATTTCTTTTTTTTTTTTCGCATGAGTTCAAATTTTGACGCAACGGTTGTTTAATTATTGACTGCGATGGCGAATATTTAGTCAGTTTATCCTTGAACGCACATCACTTCGCCTGTAAATCTCTCGCGAATTTCGTGTTAGGATTCTTCAGTCATTTATTTATTCAAACTAATTTTTACGCTTGTTTTTTTTTTCTGATAGAAACCTTCAACTAAAACTGTCACCAAAACTGTCAACATAGGTTTCTTTAGTTTTCAAGTCAGGCTTCCTAGGTATGTATGTATGTATGTATGTATGTATGTATGTATGTATGACACCTACAGGCTGTACCAATGAAACTAGAGGACACTTCATTATGTCTAAAAGGAGACTTTTTTTTATTTCTCCAAAGACCCTCCCGAAAATGTTTTTTTTTTTAGGGAAGGAGTTCAGTCTACAATGTACGTTTACGTTAAATTGACCCCTTCTTTGTTCCTAGCAGCCTACCTGCTTATTTTCTTTATTTTCTCAATCGGGGCTTTTTAGAGTTTCAACAAAAAAGCGATAGAGGTAACTTATTAATCGGTTATCCCTTTTCCCTAATCTTAATAGATCACCCACAACACGGCGGGCTGCAGAAATACGCGACAGTTTCTATTGAGCGACCAACCAGACCGGTATGAATTTTTTTCTCTTTGCATAAAACCCTTGTTCCCTCAATAACTTTCCCCTTCATTATTTAAGTATTTTTCTAATCGTTTACACGAAGTGTTGAATTTATAAATGGACAAGAAGAAAAAAGCAGCCAATTTTCTCCTTCTTTTCCTGCTTTATAGAAGAATGCTTATAAAAAGAGAACAGAATGAACCAGAAGAACAGGTCTGGTTAGTCACGGAATAGAAAACGTCACGTGACCAACGTCGTTTTCTGGCACCAAGCCGTGTTAGGAATGATCAATCAAAAAATTATTTAAAAATTTTTTAAAGGAGTGGGTGATCAACAAATTGATTACTTCCCTCGACGTTTGTTGGACAGTGATCACTAAAAATGTCTGAATTTTCAAAAAAAAAACAAACATGGTCGACCTGAGGAACAGATCTGGTTAGTCACTCAATAGAAACAGTCACGTGACCAATGTCGTTTTCTGACACCCAGCCGTGTTAGGAGTGATCAATCAAAAAATTGTTAAAAAAAAGGGGGGATGATCGACGAATTGATTACTTATCCCGATGTTTGTTGGACAGTGATCACTCAAAATATCTGAATTAAAAAAACAAAACATGGATGAATTCTGCTGGACTAAGAGATCGATTAAGGTTGAACTAACATTGTCCATCGACCCCTGCACACGCCATTAAAACAATTATTTGTGGGGAGGGGATCTAAAAAAGTTTTTTCCAGTCATAATAAGGAATCAATTTGTAATCCCTATTGCTCCATTTGTGCGGTGTGTACATATGATATATACATACATAGCCAGCCATACCAACTTAGAAACTGAAGAAAACTACGCTGACACTTTTAATGTCTTGGTTGACGGTTTCTAACAACAACAAATCTCGAAATCATTAGACATTTACTCATTTATTAAATAACACAAAACGGTGTTTTAAAAAAAATCTAAAAGCCTTTTTAAAACTTCTTATTAAAAAATGAATTAAATGTAAGAGTTTTAAAAAATCCGTTTAGTGAAGGTTGGTGGATGACGTCATAGGTGTGATGGCTCGGAGAGGATTTTATCACCGAACCTGTGAAGGATTATGGGTGGGGGGTAAGGGGCTGTCTTTTGAAAGATAAGCTGCCGGAGAGGTTTTACACAAGTTAGATGAAGTATGAAGTACGTTGATATGGAGAATGGTGGGTGTTGGAGGGTAGGAGGAGGGGTGTGGTTCCCCAATGAATTCTTGGTTCCAGAAAATGGTTAACGATTCAAAATTTTTGTCAGAATCTGTTCAATTTAGGTTTTTGGGAAACCTGAGAAGTTTCGCTTGGGAAAAAAATTGCAGGAATCTAAAGTGAGAAGAAAAAATAGCCTAAAAACTGTTTTTTGCAGGGGGTGGGGGAGAAAGGTGGGATACAGATGAACAGATATGGATAGATAGATAGATAGATAGATAGATAGATAGAGAGAAATAGATAGATACATATGAAAAGAATGAGATAGATGGATATGAATAAACTGAGATAGGTAGATAGATTTGAATAAAGTGATGTTGATGGAGAGATATGAATACACGGATAGATAGATAGATAGATTGAAAGATAGATTGATAGATAGATAGATAGATAGATAGATAGATAGATAGATAGATATGAATAGACTGAAATAGGTAGGTAGTATGAACAAACTGATATAGATGGATATAAATGGATTGATAGATATGAATTGATAGATAGATAGATGCTTACTTGTAAAGGAGCCTATTATTTAGTTATTATTTATTTCATGGTCACCTGGCAAGGGAACAGTGATTACTCGTACTGTTTCCAACGGTGACCAAGAAGAAGTAAGTGAAAAATATGATGTTTCATCTTTTTATAGGGCTTCAGTTACACTAGTCCTTTGCTTTTGATAGACTTTTGGAAAACAATTTCAGATTCCTCAGTTATCAGGTAAGGAATGAATAATAACACTGTGAATTGTCATGGAAAGTTCCACAAGAAAAACGTGTTTCCATAACGGCTTTACAAAAGAGCCTATTCTTTGGTCAATAATTTAAACACAAAGACAACAATCATTATACATATATATCATTCAATGAAGACAACGTGAATAGAATAAACGATTGAAAAAACGGGGCTGCAGCAGGAATTAAACCTACGACCGATAGAGTAGCTGCTTCAACGTGGTGATGCATATGCCACTGTGATTTACGTTTGTTTTATATTTTAAATTGAATATATATACTGAATATATTGACCGTGTAACGGCAGGAGATCATTTCAAATAAGTTTTATATATATATATATATATATATATATATATATATATATATATATATATATATATATATATATATATATATATATATCATTGTGTCATCCTCATTACAACTCTTCAGTGTGGCTATAGACTTTCCAGTACCACGAGGGAGGATTGAAACCTTCGCTTCAGACCCGAAGTTTATATATCCTACCTCTGACCTACGGAACTGAACGTACAGAACGGTTGAATTTAAGCGATATATTTTATTATAGGTTTAATTCCCCATTCACCAGAGTGCTCTATTCCTATGGAAGAGCATTATATATATATAAATATATATATATATATATATGTGTGTGTGTGTGTGTGTGTGAATTGTAAATTACGTTATATCATACAGAATATATTTTCTTTATTTGTTTATTCTATTCACGATGTCTGGATTGATTGATATATAAACTGTGTAACGACGGGAAATCATTTCAGATAAGATTCTTATATAATATAACGCAATTTATAATTCATTCTATAGGACCAAATAATGTCCATTTCTTATTCATATATTTCATTTGTTCTTGACATTTGTGTGTTGATTATAAAACCATTAGGGTTAATTTCAAGTTGGTCTAATCGACTGGCTATCTATGTTGAGGATTTGCCCTACACAAATTGCATATCACTTTAAGACTTAATCGTGCTAACCGGAAGAGCCTCCTGCACAGAGGCCCCTCTGTTTACGGTCGTA
Organism: Thysanoteuthis rhombus; assembly: GCA_963457665.1. Classification (NCBI taxonomy): domain Eukaryota; kingdom Metazoa; phylum Mollusca; class Cephalopoda; order Oegopsida; family Thysanoteuthidae; genus Thysanoteuthis; species Thysanoteuthis major. The sequence continues at coordinate 21,383,730 of OY735238.1, read as the reverse complement.
TAACCGTGAAAACCCTTCCAAAAATCTTTGTTCACGATTATCAAAATGAGTAACAATGTAGTTGATCAATCAAAAAAAAAATGCAATTATTCTTTAACCCGTTTTAAACACAATAGCAGTGGTTGATTTTGTAAGTTAGGGGGAAAATCATTCCCACGATGTTGTAAAAAAAGTCCGTGATAAAAGTTTCTCACAGACATTTTATACTAATTATTTTCAATTGTCGATTGAAATAAGTGAGTCATACATTCTTTCATGACAGTGAAATTGAGAGAAAGAAAGACAACGCAAAAAGGATGAAGAAGATAAAGAACGGAGGAAAGAAAGGGAGAAAGAAAAAAAGAATGAAAGGAACAAAGGAAGCAGGGAAGGAAGGAAGAAACAAACAAACAAGCAAATGAAGGAAAAAGAAAAGAAAGAAAGAAAAGTAGGGAGAAATAAATAAGCCAACAAACAAAGAACGGGTGGCTTCAAAAAGAGAAATATAAAATTGGGAAATTAGATAAGTTTACATGGACAAAGGTTGATTGAAATTGATATTTATCCGAAATAAAGGATCGATTCATTCAAATAAAAAATCTTTAGCAAGAAAACTCTTACACGGAAGAAATAGTTTGCAATAATTAATAGCGTCTTTAAGAGGAAAAATTTGGGACTCGTGATGATGGCTGAAATGGTGACGGTCAACAAGGGAAATCAGCGGTGGCCGAAGACTCTTTACACCGCCCGTCCATTGGGATAGAAGATAAAACGAAAGATGGCGGCTGTGGAAGTGGAGGGAGGGATAATCGTTGGTATTTATTGGAAGGGAAAGGAGGAGGAGAAGAAGAAGAAGAAGAAGAAGAAGAAGAAGAAGAAGAAGAAGAAGAAGAAGAAGAAGAAGAAGGGGGAGGAGAATGATTCCGAAGAAAAATTAAAGGAATTTTTTTTTTTGAAATAGGAATACATAGAAGAAAACTCAAGAGGAATGACGAGAAGAAAGAAGGAATGATTTAGAAGAAAAATTGGAGGGAAAAAATCACAAAATAGGAAGAAAGGAAAACCAAAAATAGGAAGGAAGGAAGGAAGGGGGAAGGAGAACGATTTTGAAGGAAACTTGGGGGGGATAAATAAATAGGAGGAAAGGAAAGAAAACTAAACACGGAGAACGTAAGGAAGGAGGGAATAGAGGAAAGAAGGATGGAATGAAGAAATAAAGGAGAATGGTTCGGAAGAGAAACTGGAAGAAGAAATTTAAAAAAAGGAATTGTGAAAAGAGAAGAATGAAAGGGAGAGAAGGAAGATCAAAAGAACGAAGGAGAATGATCTGAAAGAAAAACTGAAAGAAGATTTTTTACTTTCAAAATAGGGAGAACAAAAAGAAAAAGAACGAAAGGAAGGGAGGAATTGGGAAGAAACAAACATGAAAGTAGATACGAAGTACAATGCAAGGAAAAAAAGCAATTGAAAAAAAACTGAAGAAGAAATAATGGGTGGGGAATGAAAGGAAGGAAAATTGATAAAAAGGAACAAAGAAAGGGAAGAAGGAGAGAGCAAATGAAAAGAGAAAGGGCGAAAAAAAAGATGAATTTTTGGAAACCAACAAACGATGCTAAAACGATCGATGTTTTGTATTTTTTAACTGTTGCCAAAAAGCTGAATGCTCCTGGGGAATTTAATTTTAAATTATTTCCAACATGAACAACTAAGAAATGGACAAATTAATTTTGGTTCTTGTTTTTATTATTGGCCTTGTCACGATGCTTGAAAGGATAAATATACATAGGTACATATGATCAGACTTAGTTACACATAGATAGATAGATAGATAGATAGATAGATAGATAGATAAACAAATACATAGATATAAAGTGAACGTGATAGATAGATAGATAGATAGATAGATAGATAGATAGATAGATATGAGCTAGATAAGTGATAGATAAACAAAAAGATAGATATAAACTGAATAAGATAGATAGATAAATGTTGATTTTACTGTTCTGTATTTATGTGAATGCAACCCTGCCTGGGTTTTTTTAGAAGAGAGAGAGAGAAAGAGGGGGGAGAGAGAGAGAAAATGAGAGAGAGACGAGGGAGAGAGGCGAGGAAGGTGAAATTTTAAAATTATCTATCATAAATGAAAAATGAAATAAAAGGTAAATAATAAATCCTTGAAGAATCTCAAATCATGAGAAATTTCAGAACAAAAAATTTTAATAGAACGGTGAAAATTGATTTTAGATCTGATGTATTTGCAAAGTTGACAAAAAGAAAATACATTAAAAAGACTGGCTGCTGCAGGGTCAAACTCCCCTTCAACTTCTACCCCGACTGAAGATAATTACAGCAACTTCTGTGTTACATATATATATATATATATACACACACACACACACACATATATATATATATATATATATATATATATATATATATATATATATATATATTTAGAATAAATGCATTCTAACATGTTTTGGTTGATATATAAGACTAGTCAAATTTGCTCAGTTACTTCAAATCAAAAGATTACTAATTTTTACTCCCTTAATTTTTGTGAGGATTGTTCTTGTGATTCTTGTACTTGTTAAGATAAGAAAAACAAGGTCAACTACATGTTCGAACAGGAGTTTGACAATATTTCTTTCAGAAATTATTTGTTGGTATATAGAATATTGCAATATTAGGATTAGGATGACAAAAGCAACAACCAAGTAATCTCTCTCTGAATATTTCCATTTGATAAATATAAGAAAAATTGCTTCAAGTCAACAAAACTCATGTAAAGCACTCGAAAAATCGGGTATATTTTTAGCCTCGTCTTTTGAAAAAAAAAAAAGGAATTTGTGCGCATGCGCACGCTCACGTGTCTTCCATTAACTGTAAGTGACCACGATTTCTTGATGATAACTATCATACCTTCAGATTGCTCTTTGAAGATCTTGGGGGAAATGATAAAGGAATTACCCGTGGATCGAGTATTTTCGGCAATTCCAAATGCAGTTGGATTAAAACGTTCTAATCTCTCCAAAGAGACATTATAATCATTAGATGAAGTATGTCACACATAGTAATAATTGTGACTAATATTTACCTTAATCCTGTTTTGTTTTTTTTACTTCTTTTCTTATTATCATCACACCTCAACTAAAGCCGTAACTCTACGATTGCGAGCTAATTGCTGTAAATGTTGTAGAGTGACGGGTCCAGTTCTGATGAAAACAACCAAAAAGGTTGAAGGCGAATACAAGACAAAATTAAGAAAAAGGTTTCCTTGAATTACTTCAATGTCGTTTCTTTCTTGTTTTCATTTTTCACTCTATAGTATCATTCATTGAAAAGCTCCAGTCGAAAGCTGCAGTTGACAATGTTTTTCTACCGTAATATAAAAAGAACAATCCTCACCAAATTTAGAGGGGTAAACATTTTCATTCCCCTACCGTGATTTGGAATCACAGCTAACTGATAAGTTTTCTTGTTTATTACCATATGTGATAAATTGACAAATCTTACATATCTACCTAAATTTATGTTAGAAATACACAAGTCATATCTCATTCTATTAAACAAATACATCTATAAAATCAGCATTTCCCTACCGTGATTTGAAATCACAACCAAATGAGTGAGTGGCAGCCTGCTCTCTCACCGACAGAGCTGAACAGACAATTCTTAAAACATCCACAAGATGCATATATATGGATACACAAGGCCTTATTTCATTCTAATAAATAAATACATTTGTCGTGAAAAAATATATATAAATTTTTTTTATAGTCTT
>OY735238.1:21354967-21377467 GCA_963457665.1 Thysanoteuthis rhombus | reverse complement strand
TTTAAAAGTGTATGTATTACGATAATTTGAAACATAGTGCATATATCTATAATATTATAAGAAATATACTATTTATGTAAATAAGAATTTTCTTTAATCAATTAACGGTATTGCTTATTTATCAGTCATTTAAGTTATTTTAATATTTTATTGAAAAAATTCCTTTGTACATGCATTTAGCTACTAATACGTTTTTTGTTCAAAAGTAGTTTATCGTTAAGAAAATTAATGATAATAAGTTTATTTTCAAAACATTTCTGTGTTGTGTTTTACAAACCTGCGTAGTTGTTTAAATTCCCATTTAATAATCGGGGTTTGCTTTTCTTCTTTTTATTTCCAGATATATTTCCATATTTTGTATTGTTCATTTCGGAAATATTTATAAATAGATAGATCTGAATAGATAGATAGATCTGAACAGATATGTCAATAGATATGAAAAGAGTAAGAGGGATATCAACAGTCTGTAATAGACTGATCAATAGATACGTACAGATTCAGATAGAAAGATATGAACAGACAAATACATATATATTAGTCGGTTCATTTCTTGCAGAAATCTTAAGCAACCCTTATTTTCTTTTATTCCAGCAAAGTTTAAATGACTATAAATATCTTATTTCTTAGCGTATTCATAAAAATGCATTTAACAGATCTCTACACTTCTAAATACAATGCAAAAATAAAGAATATTTGTAGTTCTGCAGGCTAAAATCTATAATAGCATTGCCCTCCTCACACCTTCATACGGAAGAAGCAATTTGAACTCCCAGGCAAAAGTTTCCTCAATATGACTGCAGGTACGTTATATAAGTGTTCATTTTCTCAAACTATTTTTAGATGTGCAAGCATCCCTAGAATCAATTACCGTCACTGACTGTCATGGCGAAATATGAGTTATAACTTTTGCTATATGTTTCCTGTAGAATTTTTTCATCTGAATCTAGAAGTTTTTGGTTGTAACTGGTTGTCAGAAATTAATATTCAGATGATTTTTAATACAATAAGTAAAATCTTTATCTAATTTATAGTAATGAAATAAGAAATATTTTTTAATAAGTTCAGTAATATTTTAACAAAATACCGGTTGAAGATTAAAGTCACATTTAATCGATTAATGAATATTTGATAAATTTCCTAGATTTTGAATATATATCTAAAGATTCCAAATGTTTCTAGGTGTTTTAACTCAATATTTTACTCAATTTTTTTAAGTCAACCTGAAAAAAAGTTAGTGACTATGGTCATGCCAGACTTTCACACAAAAAAACTGGCGCATTTATGGTCCAACTTTCTGGCTTGTTTTAAATTCAAAATCTCTTTTTGATAATGTTTTTAAACATAAAACACAATGTGTTCGTGTTTACTTTTCCAAAAAAGACCATAAGTAACTTACAACTGAAGAAGAAAATTCAATCCAGGCAAAATTCTGAAGATTTCACTGTTTGATAGGTATAAAATCATAGTTTTGTTTAAAGAAACAACAGCCTGATGTTTCACTATATGGAACTCAAGTAGCGATTGAGAAATTTCCTAAATCTGTAGCGATTGAGAACAAAACATGAAGTGATAGTCTGAATAGGCTCTCGGTATCTGATAATCATTTTCTTGAAGTAAACTCGTTGTGACACGGGATGCAATCTTTTGACAATCAGCTATCACCTGTTAAATTCATTTGGGATCGAAATAGGAACTCAATCAGAGTTAGCCTCTATGCAAGGGTAGTAGCCGAGAGATAAAGTGCTGAAACATGAAAGATATGAGTTAGTACCAAAGAAAAAGCGTGTTTTGTTGAGATGAATCAAATCTTCCTATATTCATAAAACTAAGAATTTGATGAAATATATCTTAGAATTTCAAAAAGTTCTCAAAATCTGTCCTTCGTGTGTCACCCCAAAACCTGCGGTGTGTCACGGCTGACACACGTGATTAAAAGTCTTCAATGAAACGTAGGGGCGTTTCGTGGTGATATAAGGATGTTTTTTACGATGTGGATTTGTCAGGATTGGCTACAACATGAACGCTGAAAATATATTCATGTTTTCATTCATTACACAATTCCTTCTGGAAAGCGACGAACTTGGAACAGCTTCGTTGTTCGGCGTGATAAAGATTCTAAACTCAGTGCCAACATTCAGACGTAGTTTAGAGATTCGGGAGCTCGGGAGGACTTGGCTCCTAAAGGTACCCCATCCAACATATAGTGAGATTTGTTATTGCCGAATGTCAGCAGAAATGCAGTAGCTTAACCATAAGTTGCATTTAATGGTATACATATATGCTAAATGCATATTCATAAGTAGGCTGGAAAGAAGAGTAAAAACACTTCTAACAATGCTGAAATGAAAAATAATTTGAAGATAACACGCTTGTACACACGCACATACACATATTATTGTATAAATTTAAGAGTTAAGTAAGCAGTAAGGAAAACACTGGTGAGCACTATGATTTGGCATGATGTTTTAACGCGATAGCGTATCACCAAATGTACGGATTTTCACTCTTTTTATTTCTATATCTTTCATTCATTCTCTTTTTTTTATTCGTTCGCCTTTTCTAAGATCTAATGAGTGAGGCCGCTAAATTTCACAATTTTCAATCGGGATCACCTTCTTTACATTGCACCAAAAAGGCTTCGTCCGTTGCATTTTACAAATACTAAAAAAACTTTTGCATTTTTGTACATCTGTAACTCACAGTCTAACCAAAATTTAAAAAACAATATGCCAATAATAAGATTATATATATATATATATATATATATATATATATATATATATATATATATATATATATATATACGCACACACGAGATTAGAGACGGAAAATACCAAACGTGTGTTCTACGGTAGATCCATTTTTCTCCAATCTGTTATAGATATTGCTCTGTATTGTATTAATAATACATTGAGCACTTTTAATTTTGTAAAATTAATCTATTTTGACTATAATACATTTTTTATTTGAATTATTTTCAAATAGAGTATTACTATTGATATAATATATCTATATATCTATACATACACATACACATATATATATATATATGAATATATATACATATATATATATATATATATATATATATATATATATATATATATATATATATATATATACGTATATGCTGTAATTCATAGAGATATTTAAATTTATACGGTGATATAAATGTACGTTTGCGAATAATATACACACACACACACACACACACACACATATATATATATATATATATATATATATATATATATATATATATGTTTATATACATATATATACGCTCTTATCAAGTGCGAACAAGCTGACAGCTGGCGTACGAGAAAAGTGAAATCTCTCGCTTAAAACGGTTTGCATCCACCAGTCTTGTCCACACCTTAAATTTTTATCTGGCGAAGAAAAAAATACCTCGGAGCGAAATTAGCAGTAAATGGGCCCGTCTTCTAACATACGCGGCAAATATCGATGTATGCCGTTCAATATAAACGCATGTGCGTCTCTTAGCATAAACATTTCATATAAGTAAATAATTTTTTAAAAAGCCTTTGTTTTTCCTAGTTAGAAGCCGTCAACCGAAACTGTCAGAATAGGTTTCTTCAATTTCAATGTTGCTCTGGCTGTATGCATTTATCGTGCGTATAGACCGCACCTGTGGAGGTAGAGAACTGAAATTTTCGAAATTTTATTTTAATATGTCTAGAAAAACTTTTTTGTATTTTTCACACTGCATAGTTTTTTTTTAACGGGGGTTTAATTTGCAAGTGAGTTTATGCTAAATCATTCCTATGTTAGAGCCCCCTTTTTTTTGTTTTTGTTTTTGAAAATCCAGATTTATTTTTTAGTGATCACAAACAGAAGGTGAAAGAAGTAACTTATGCATTGATTAGCCCTTTTTGCACTTTTTTAATTGATCACCCCAACACTGTATGTCGCCAAAAGACGTTGGTCTCTTGAAGGTCTCTATTAAAGGACAAACCAGACCTGTTGTTTTTTTTTTCTAGTTCTGTTATTAATTTGTATAGCAAATGAGCACCAGGCGCTGAGACGAACGCACTGAAGTGTGTTATGTTTTCTTGTTGCACATGCGAAATGTTTTCGCCTATTTTCAATTCGAATTATAAATATTTGAGAAACTCTCAGGATTTATTGGAGTCTAATATGTGTCTGCGTACTCTCGTTTTGATAGAAAAAAAATACATGTTTCGCCGAATTGGTGAAATTACTCAATCGGCGAAATTTACTTATTCTTTGTATAGAAGAAGATTGATTTTGACATAAAGTTTTGATCATAACAAATAGTATTCTTATATTCTTGTTTTGATTAAATGAAATTTTGATCAAATTAAAACTATGTATGTATGTTTGCTTTTTTACAAAAGAGATTTCGCCAATTAGGCCATTTCACTGATTTGGTGTAACATGTGCGTAGTTCTTGTAATGAATACGAATATTACATTTGTACCTCGTTCTTTCGTGAAATATTGATTGTATATTAGAACAAGTCTAGCAGAGAGACATCTCTCTGGATGAATCTATTGTTCCAATGTCTTTATAAATGGGCTTCAATGGAAGGGTAAGGAATTATCATATATATATATATATATATATATATATATATATATATATATATATATATATACTCATCCACAGCTCTTCAGTGTGGCTACAGACAATGTATTATCCCATCCAGTACCACAAGGCAGGATTGAAACCTTTACTTAAGACTCGGAGACCAGTATCCTGCATCTGCGCTACGGACCTAGACGGTCAGTAAGGCTGAATGTAAGCGATGAATATTTATTTAGCTTACATTTCCCATCCACCAGAGTGCTCTATTCCTATGGAAGAGCATTGCATAAGCTCACAATGAACGAGTTACCTCACTTGTGCTTAACTCTGAATAGAGGGGCGTTAATATATATATATATACATATATATATATATATATATATATATATATATATATATATATATATATATATATATATATATATATATATATATATATATATATATGCAGCCCTGGATTAACCATAAGGCAAAATAAGCATGTGCTTAGAGCATCAAAGAGGAGGGGGCACCGCAGGTTTCTTGCAGCTTCCCGTGTTAAATTATATATATTGTATCTATTATAAGTTGTTTAAATTGATTAATATTTGAGTTTGAATCTGAAATTTATTTGGTTTTCTTTTATAAAGGGTTGATTCAAGCCTTCAAATGATTCAATCGTTCATGCAAATACTGTTGTGGAAAACTGGTCAATATGCAAGCGCAAGTAAATATTTGGTTTAGTGGTACATTTTTTAGGGGAAATTATATGTTCCTTAACGTATCTTGGTGCGTTTTGAATGAATATAATCTTCATTTATGCAGGGATGCTTCATCTTTCAAAACAGCTTTAATCCGACCTTCTATATATATATATATATATATATATATATATATATATATATATATATGTACGTATATATATATATATATATATATATATATATATATATATATATATATATATATATATATATAATGCTCCTCTATTCAAGGTTGAGCACTCTTTTAGTGAGGTAACTCGTTCATTGTAAGCTTATGCAATGCTCTTCCATAGGAATAGAGCACTCTGGTAGAAGGGGAATTTAAATATATCGCTTACTGACCGTCCAGTTCCGTGGCACAGCGGTAGGATACCGGCCTTCGGGTCTGAAGCAAAGGTTTCAATCCTGCCTCATAGTACTAGATGGGATAATGTATTGTCCTTGCCACATTGAAGAGTTGTAATACAACGAAACAGCTGTTGGTGGATGACACAATAATATATGTATATATGTGTGTGTGTGTGTGTGTGTGCATTTTTAATATATGAAGCTGTATCGTTGATTGGCTTATTTTCAGTGTTGTATAATCACAACTTGTAAGTGTTCAAAGATATTGTGTGAGAGAAATGAACTTCTAGTCGAAGTTGATTCCTATGAACAAACGGATCAACAAGCGATCAAAATCTTTGGTTTTCCTAAACCACTGAAGATAAGAATGATTCATCGGAGACGTATTTCCGGTTTATGAATTCCTCTTCTAGATTCGTGTTTGTTTTTCATTTCAAGACCCAAGAAAGACAGAAAATAACGTTGACTGAGTACTTCAAACCGTCAGGACTTAGTATAGAGAGTTTTTCAAGATCGACACGATTTGCAATGTACTCTGATTAACGTATTTTGTTCGAAGAATTGGGAGCCTTTGAAAAATTGGGGACCACTAAAAGTATGTATAAATAATTCAAAAGAATTAGATGCTATAAAATTATGAAAGTATGAAATATAAAATATACATGCATTTTATGTAAGAAAACGAAACATTATCATTAAACAAAATTATATATATATATATATATATCATTATATAAATCATTAAACAAAATTATATATGTATATATTATATGTAAATATATATATACATAAATTATATATTATATCTTTATATTATATATCATTATACATTATATACTATCATATTATATATTATATCATTACATCATGGAAATGTATTTTGAAACATTAGTAGCACCAAAATTTTATCAGTGTCTACAGCCCTGAAAAGCCCTAATCTGGCTTTGGTCATAAGGATACTTTATCAGAAGATTGTGTAGCACTAATAGCATGACTTTGAAAGGGTACATTCTAAGGAAATTAATGTTTCCTGTTTTAGAAACTGGCTTGTTGAGGTTTTGCACGAAACATGCCGTCACTAGAGAATTTCTATACGGGTTAATGTTTCCGAAATATACGAATACAAATTTGAAAGCTTTGAAATGTAGCTGAGGTTTGGGCAGGAGTATTCAAAAATAGATAGTAATTCATCTACTGAATCTCTACTGACATATCTCTAAATGTTGGAGGGAGCCCTCAAGAAGCCAAGCTCCCCCCCCCCCCCGGCTCCCAAATTTCCAGTTATGCCTCCGTTTCGAGATATTTACTGAGCTTAGCTCAATCGGATGCAATTCAACAATGTACACACGATATTCAAAATATCTGATAATATCCTTATACATTGGAAAATACTTCGGTGAAGTTTTTTTTAATTAAATTCCAAAGGGAGATAAGCGATTACTTCGTCCGCTAATACTGCAACTAACGTACGAAATGAAAGAAATCGGACAACTTGGTCATTTAAAACTGTATTTTATCAAATCCAAATATAATTTTTCTTTATCAAGTCAATAATAAAGAATATAATTCAGGGTTAGTTTTAAGGTTAGGGTTAGGTTTTAGGGTTGGGGTTAGGAATAGGGTCAGGGTTGCAAGTATCAACAAACCTTTTTTTCTTCATCATTATGGAAACAAAAAGAATTTACACATGCAACTAGCAAGAGAAATTCATTAAACATTTCTTTACATCTCTGGTACTTTCTCCGAATAGATTTATGTAAATAGTCGTAGAAGGGGTTTATACAGAGCCAAATTGTCCCCAGTCAGTAGCAGTAGTAGCAGATGCATAAGCCAAGGTAATCGGTTACTCTCTTTGATTTTTCATTTATGGAGCGAGAGAAAACCTTTACCAATATCTCAATCTGCATAAGTTTGTTATGAATTACCCTGACTAAAAATCATATGAAAGACAAAACGGGGCCAGTGCTTATTATAATATCTATGTATCTGCCAACAATCTGTTAGAAAGTCTGAAAATATATGAGAGGCGACGTCTAACCTATAGGAAAAGATTGTTGGTGATATTTTGAACGCCCCATGCAAAAATAGAGGTAAACTGTTGAGAACATCTCCTTCTGGCCTTGAACAACTGACAGAAGAGAAAAGGAGAATGGAAATAGAAGAACCAAAAGTTCAATGAGGCGTTCACTGTAAGGTTAAACGACACTATTGCTACATCACGTAACCCTGAGAAGATGATTTTAGGTATGAAGAATCTTATCAAAGAACACCTCTACATCAAGTTTCTCGGCTGAGAAAATCGATTTTAAAGCATTGAGTTTCAACGCCATTATTGACAGATCACGTGAGTCCGAGAGGGAGATTTTTTTTATAAGAAGCGTCTTATCAAGTAATTCTGACTTAAAACAGTTGAAAAAGACTACGTGACCGCCAAAGCCTTTTATAGAGAGACGAGGGCGCCTCTAAAAAGGTAGCATCTCACCTGACTCACCCACTCTATGTATGATATATACTATTGAGTGCGTTACGATATACTTCCAATATCCAAGAAACTGTAAACCAAAAGTAAGGTTTCTTCTGTTTTTAGGTTTGGCTGGATGGCTATGTATGAATTCATCAAGCGTACATGCTGCCCAAATTGAGCTATAAGGCTAAAACTAAAAAATTTACTCCGTTTTCTTTTGTTTTTCAAAAATCACTGCCTAAATAGTTTTATTTTAGATTATGATGTAGGTCTATGCAAGATTCGTCGCTTACTTTTCGTCCAGCTGAATTCACGTTTGTGCATTGAAAAATTACACTCGTTTTGGTGATCACTGCCCAACAGAAGGTAAGAGAAGAAACTTATTCATTGATCACCTCTGTTTCAAATGTTGTAGTCATCCCAACACAGCATGCTGCCAAAAGATGTTAGTCATGTGACAGTTTCTTTTGAGTGACTAACCTGACCTGTTAATTTTCTTGTTAGTTGCCTTTAGTTGCTCTTCAAACACTAAAAGACTTTTAAAAATATTCCCTCGACTCAGCCCAACATACCGTTTTCTATAGAAGAATGTGTATGCATTTATACATTTAAATACATATATATATATATATATATATATATATATATATATATATATATATATATATATAATATATATATGCACGTGTATGTGTGTGTGTGTAATAATAAGAAGAATTGGAAGAAGGAGAAGTTATATCGATTTAATTTACGACTTCACATATATATACACACACACATATATATATATATATATATATATATATATATATATATATATATATATATATATATATATATATATATATATATATATATATATATATAATCTAAGTTTTTGATGTCTTGCGATATTGTACCCACCTCCTAAGGTGTCGGCGATTTCTGTGAAGACTGTGAAAATTTTCACACTATTTCCGGCGGAAACGAGCAAACGCTTGATTCACTCGGGCGTTCAGTGTGTAATGGAGGAAAAGGGAATTCCTTTTTTTCGTCGTTTTTTTTTTTTTCAAATGTTTTAAACGGTACCGAACTATCTTCGAGAAAGAATGAAAGATCTGCGAAATTGAAAGGGCAGTTCGTATTAAAAGTGTTAAAAGCAATGGGGATATAGAGGGAATAGAAAACAATGAGAAGAAGGCAGAATGCAAAAGAAGGTATGATAATAATAATAATAATAATAATAATAATAATAATAATAATAATAATAATAATAATAATAATAGTAATAATAATAATAATAATAATAATGATAATGATAATAATAATGAAGCGGAAAAGAAATAACGCTTATTATGACGATGATGATAAAGGGAAAAAATAAAATAACATCAATTTTGATAAGGCAATGTCGGATTAATCATGATATCTGAAGATAGACACTTTCATCTCAGCGGATTATGGACTACGAAAAAAATTGACACGGAGATGATAATAAATTACTGCTATATGTAAAAACTGACATCATCTCAGAACTGAACGATTCATTTTATGCCGGAGCGAAAGTAGTTACTGAAAAGTTTTATGCTTGCATAAAAGATACTCCGAGCAACAAAGGTGCAAAAGCAGTTTGAAAAATGAGACGAGAGCAACAAATAAAAACAATACGTAAAGAAGCGAATTCACTGGGGGAAAAAAGAGAAAGGAAAGAGAACACAAAATGGGACGATCCAACGATTAGAAAAATCCACAAAATATAAAACACTTGAAAAAAGAGCTGCTGTTGTTTGAGAAGAAATGAACCAGAAGATTTTCGATAGGAAAAGAGGGGTTAAAAGGACAAAAACTAGATACAACGATGGGATCCATAGGTTTTGGTTCAAGAGATTCATTGGTATACAGAAAGAGAGTAACTCAACAATTGCATAAATGATTGCTAGAAGAAAGAATCCTTGAGTTAATGATGAAGAAAAATGAGACCTTGATACAAAAAGATGCTCCAACTGGAAAAATTGCAAGTAATTATAGGCCAAAAACCTGTTTGCCTATGATGTGAAAAATCTGCAAGGGACAACTAACTGAAGAATTGAAAAAGCTGCAGGCTCTTATGTAAATAATGGAGATGATATGGAAGAGGAACCAAAGAGCAAATGGCTCATTATTCATATAATAAGATAAAATACTTAAGAAAATAATAACTTGGTGATGGTGTGAGTAGATTGCAAAAAAGCACACAGCATGACCCTAAAATGTTGGATATTTGAATGCATATTTACGCAGAATTATCGGAAATCAAGAGTTGAAGATCAAAGTAAATGCAATAGAAAACTTGAGAAGGACAATCGGTTACCAAATTCAACTGAGGAAAAGCATTTTCATGGGAAACTCCTAATTCCCATTATGGTTTGTAATGACAATGTTACTGCTTAATTGCATGATTCAAAATTGCAAAAGAGGATCAAAATGTATAAATTTATAGAAAACTCAAGCTCCTAATACATATGAATATGAATTTTTTTTAAATGAATCTGCTGGGAGATGAGAATGGAGTTTAGAATGAAAACTGTGCAAATCCAAGAAAATATCAGGGTGCTGGAAGTGAAAGAGAACTTCATGTACCTACAACTATTTGGGAATACCAGAGGCGGATTTAATTAAGCATAATGAAATGGAGGGAGGAGAAAGTCATCAAATATTACCTCGAAAACAAAGGAAATATAAGAAAACAAGCTGAGCATCTACAAAAATGACGAGAATATCTAAGTATAGATAAATTGTAAAAATATATATTTCAGTATAAATGTTTTTTATCGTAATTCTTTGAAGGTGACGTTTTTTGTAAAAGAGTGTGATTGTAAGAGTTTTCTCTGACCTGCTTCTATCTATTCTAGCTTTGATTAGTTCGATTTCTAGTTAAACACACACCTATATACATTTATACGCAATCATATATATATATATATATGTGTGTGTGTGTGTGTGTGTATAAATCATCCATACATAAATAGCCCTGTCTTTTTTTTTTAAATTCAATGAATTTTAAGTAAGTTGTGATTAAGATTTTACACACCTGAAGTTCTTTTTTATTTAGATTTTTAACAGGATGATGGACTTGGTTTTACTTTTCGAACGAACTGAGTAATCTCTTTCAAGATTTATTTCCATTATTATTCGGACTATCCTCATCTTTGTTGTTTTTCATACAACGTTTCGGCCGTTGCACTCTACGGCCTTCGTCAGGTAACATCTGGGAGATTTTTGGGAAGTAACGAACCGAACCCTTTAAGGCCGTAGAGTGCAACGGCCGAAACGTTGTATGAAAAACAACAAAGATGAGGATAATCCGAATAATAATGGAAATAATGATTATACCTCATCTCAAAAATTCTGAGATATACTCTTTCAAGATGTCTTCTATTGAACAAGCGTAGCCCTAAAAAATGGCAGGGGGTTCATTCCTTTTTAAATGAGCTTTTGTTTGCCTGTGTGAGTGTTTTTTTGCTTGTTTCTTCGTTCCATCGCTTCTGACCATACTGTTTTGTCAACAGACTTTTTAAAAATGGCATCAATGGTCCCCTAAACCCCTCCTAAAACATTATTTTAACTTTAGGAAAACAAGGGGCAATTTTGAACCTCTGTTAACCTTATTCTGGCGGGTTTATTGATTTACTTGTTTGTGATAGCGCTCCTGGCCCTACCATTTTGTCTAACGACTCAAAAAATAACATCCAAGCTCTGCTAGATCCCTTCCAAAAATGTTTTGTTTTTTTAATTTGGGGGGAAAAAGCTTTTTTTTTTATTTTGGGACTTCATACTGATGGATTTATTGATAACATCTAGATTTTCGAGAATCAGTAAGATTATAGATGTTTTTGTTTTTTTTTAATTCTATTCTAAATGTTTTCCAGTGTAAAAAGCCAGTGATGTCATAATGAGAACTTATTTTGACCAAATTTATCAATTTATTCATTATTTTTTTTACGTGACCTCAAATTTTGATGCTATGGTTGTTCAGTTAATGACTGTAATGGCGATGCATACCAATGTTATATTTGTGTTGGAGAATCAAAATAGATAAAAAGAAATCCGTGAGAATCTATAATTTCAAAAGATCACCAAAACCAGGTCAGAAGACCAGATTTAATTATTGAAACAGTAAACTTGACCAACTATCTATAAAGATCTGTATGTATGTGTGTATGTATTTTATCAATCAAGCTAAGGTCACATTGACCCGAAACAATCAGAGTAGCGGTCACCACTTTGTGTTTGTTGAAGTCAGCAAGATCTCGATGGACTCAGAGGGCTTCACTGTCTCAGTTCTAATGTTACGCAGAATTCATGGAGTTCAACTCCTGGGGATTCCTGACTTTTATCTACAGCTGATGTAAGGTGTCAGTGTCAGGTGTGAGAGACATTGTGAGTGTGAAATGTTTGCCGAAGGTTTTACTGGCCGCAGCTTAGCTTTCAAATGGGGACTCTATGAACTCAATGACTGTTGTTGCTTTCGTTTATAGATATATATTAGCATCGTACCCGTAAAAAATGACAGGATTACTTACGCATAGATCGGTTCCTCTGCCTGTGATCAGAGTAAGTGTGCATTTTGTAAATAGAACCACTCAACCTTGAAAACCTTTGAATTTCTTCCCCTAAAAAACTGACAACATTGGCATTGTAATTACATTCCAAATAGACATACCCTCTAAAACGTAAAAAGATATTTCTCACAACTGGCAAATTATTGGATGGTGTGAAGGTTTAATTAGAACTATGGGTCCATTTCAGCAAGTCTAACCACTGGACAATGATTTTTTTTTCTTCAAATAAATGAATCTATAAGTAAATCTTACTTAATTACCCAAAATGGTTTTATAAATGTTCAAAAATGCTAATAAATAACATCTAAAAAAAATCTCAACAGATGATCATGTTTATAAGAATGCACCTCGCTTGTAATGTTCTCCTGAAAAAGCTGCGATAAAACAGGTCAATAGAATAAACAGGTTTCATTTTAACCACAAATTTGCCTTTCACATTGTCTTTTTAACATATGGAAACACACACACACACACACACACATACACACACATACACACACACACATATATATATATATGTATATATATATATGTGTGTGTGTGTGAGCATAGTTTAAAATTTGAAATTATCTCATCTAATCTAATTTTGATGTATCTTCAAGTCATCCACGGTTTAAACAACACTTTTTGCTCTTTTAACAGTTATGCGTTTTAAATCGAATAATTCTCGTATAATAACACATTGTTAATTTGGTAAAAATAGCGTGTCCAAATATTTTAGGGGCACTTAGCACAGTGCATCCGGGGAAAGACAGGAGTCAGGGACATCATAGAATCTATTAAAAATCTCAAATGGTACTGGGCTGGCCATGTTGCAAGAATGGAGGACAACCGATGGATATCATGACTTACGACATGGATCCCCCGAGATCACATGCGGAACCGATGCCGGCAGAATATTAGATGGAGAGACGAACTAGACAAGTTCAGAAAGTACTGGGTCCGCAACGCCCATGGTAGAGAAGTATGGTGCATCCTGGGGAAAGTCTATGTCCAACAATGGACGTTAAAAGACTGATGATGATGGTGATGATGATGATGATGATGATGATGATGATGTGGTGGTGGTGGTGGTGGTGGTGGTGATGATGATGATGATGATGATGATGAGGATCAATTATTCGTCGTTTTAAATACATAACAAGAAGACACAAAGAAATGAAAGACATTATGGGTGTTTTCCACTAGAAAACATCTAAAACAGAGAAGAAAAAACATCTAGATTCTCAAATTTCTCGATGTTTGCAAATGCGTTTTATTAAGATTAATTAACTAAATAATTTTAGATGTTTTCCACCGAAAAAAAAGCCAGTGATGTCATTATTAGAATTTATTCTGACCATACTTATTCTCCGATGGATTATTTTTACATGACTTCAAATTTTGACGCTACGGTTGTTCAAAGGCAAGTAATTCTTACGATGATATTCTCAGTGTCCCAAATCCGATCCTAACCAGATAGCCACCAATTAGCATTAGGGTACATCTTCTCAAGACGAAAGCCAGAAGCTGTAACATCTAATTTTTTTACCGTGTATGTGATTGTATCAAAATGTATTATTTTTCTCTCAAACAAAAACATTGATCTCACTGCACGTAAGCAACAATATTTATCTCCATTTTCTTCATCTTAGAATACCTTTTTGATATTTTGAGGTTGTTTATATATATATATATATATATATATATATATATATATATATATATATATATATATATATATAGCATAAATTGCATTATATCATATAGAAACTCTTATTTGAAATGTTCCCCTGTTGTTGCACAGCTAATGTGTCACTTGGCGTAGACAGCGTAAATAGAATAAACAATTAGGAGAGATGAGACTGCTACAGATGTCACTTCAAACAGACTTTCAGATAATATAACTATTATGTTTAACACGATGGTAAGAGCGGCTCTACGTTAAAGCGGCTATCGGATCGGTCACTGGTTTGATTCCTGCAGCAGCCTAATATCTTTTTATCATTTATTCTGTCTAGACCAAGTGACGAATCATATATTGTAATAACGGCACGACATTTCAAATAAAGTTTCAAATAACACATCGGATTCATAATATCTGCGCTGAGATACAATAGTGCAGACATGGGCAGTGAATAAATTCAGTGGGAACGTTGGAATAAAGCAGTCATTTTGGGTTTTGCCTTAATGCTGAACTGTTGAACGGTGACACGCTACCTTAAAGCGGTTACCCATTGGTCACAGGTTCGTTATTTGATTATATATATATATATATATATATATATATATATATATATATATATATATATATATATATATATATATATATTTATATATATATATATATAAATATATATATATAAATATATATATATAGATAGATAGATAGATAGATAGATGAATAGATAGTGTCTTTAATTTATTTATTTATTTTACTTTTCAAAATATTTTATTTATATTTACGCTTTTTCTAACGTATAATCCATGTCTTATTTTAAAAGCAAATTCTTGCGATGGCCAATATAAATGTTCAAAAGATTTTAAGCGGTTTAATATATTCCATCCCCAGCGCTTCAGAATGTTGTAATACACTCTTTCACACTTTCATTCTATGATTTTTGTTTAGTGATGACTTTTTACCAATAGGATTATTTCAATATTTCCAGGTAGAAAAATATATCCATATATTTAAAAGTATTTGAAGATATTCTTACTTTATTTAAATATTTCAATATTTACCCTCACCAATATGATTTTGGAGATTATGTAATCGTTACTGCAGATTTGCATCCTGTAAGCTTCATTAGTGCATGCATTTGCTTATTGTAAGGTTCGACAATTCAACACAATTTCATATTTCAAGATGTTATTGGATATATTAGCATATGTTGAAATAAAAGAGGTATCTATATTTTCCTTGTTTATTGCAATAAGGTACGTATGTGTCTAAAGGGGTTTTTATAATGGAGTTACTAATTGAATGGGTCGGATGAAAGCACAATGGTCCACAAGCCTTGAAGCACTGGATCGGACTGTAAAGAAAAAAGCATGGGCAGAATACCACTGCTGTTGTTGCCGCCAAATTCTGCCTGTTATTTCCTAATTCTTTAATTGCTTCGATGTGACAATTCTGATTGAATCATCATTGAATCAACATTATGAGACCAAGTTAAGATTGTCAGTATCTTTTTAAAGCAAGTAGTACTTTATCATCTGTGCTTCAGAAACCATTTACTTCTGGACTCGTGTCGTTTAGATAATTCATCCCGTCTTTAAAGCCAGATCCATTCGTAGGTGTGAGAAAAACCCTTGGGGTAAGCACGTGTCTTCCAGGGGGTAAAGGGATTTCTCTCCTTGTTTTTCATGTCACTTCGCAGCGACTTTGTTTTCTTTTATTCTTTGAACCTTTGGCGATAACCTTTAACCCCAAGAGCAATCAGATGGAATTGGATTCTCTAAAATGAGATAATGTTTCTGGACACGTGACCAGAAAATGGTTGAATAAGAGAAAAGAAATTTAAATGAAATAAACGTTGATTAGGAGCAAATTCGTGAGTCTTTATCATCATCATTATCATCATCATCATCATCATCGTTTTCATCAATCATTATCAATTTCATTTACCTTTTTTAATTGATGTCGTTTTTGACCATATCTTAATTAAGAAATAAATATCTATCCTATTTATTTTTTCAATTATTATTAAACAACAGTTGCCATCAAAGGTAGTGAAGATTTCTATCTCTTTTTATATGTGGGTATGTTTTTTTGTGTTCAAGTAGTCCTGGTCATACCATTTTGTCTACAAACTTGAAAATTGGCTTTGGTACTCCCCTAGACCCCTTCTAAAAATGTTTTTATCTTTTATTTTCGGAAAAAAACCTTCTGGTGGTCTTATTCTAACAAGTTTATTGATAACATTTAGAAGCTCCAGAATATTGATGTTTTCCAGTGGAAAATGCCTGTCACATCATAAATAGAATTTATTCTGTCAATTCTTATTCTCCAATGGAGATTTTTCACTTGACTTCAAAGTAGCAGTAGTAATAATAGTAGTAGTTCTTATTTTGAAAAAAGACGGAGATAAATTCCTATTTCGCTTGTGGGACAAAATGCCTGCGTTATTGGAAGTATAGAATATCAGCCTTGAATCAGCTAATTAGGCTGAATTTCAACGTTTTTTCCTCTATGCAATTTTCAAGATTTTTCATATGAAAATGGTCAAAACAACGATGATTAAATTAATTTGCCGATAAATGAAATTGATCATGACAACGATAATCGTCTTCATCATCAATTCCATTAATTGGATGATGATGATGATTATTATTATTATTATTACGACAATGAAACTGACGACTTGACTATTCAACTGACGTGAGCACACATTTTGTACGTTACCGTCAGTGTCAATGTCCGCGTACATAGATTTATGATTCTGGTGAATCTTGGAGAAGGTCTATGTCCAACGGCAAACTTTAAAAGGGTGATTATGATGCTTACAAATGGATATGTGCCTGGTGTATACACGTCCGTGTGGCAGGGTTGGGGGGTTGGGAAAACCGCGCGTGTCTCGTTGCATTTCTACTGTCTTTAGGTCTGCATTCGCAAAAATATCTACTGATAGCCCTATCTTTTTCTTTTTTTTTTTTCTCACAAAGCGAATTGACGTCTCTCTTCCCTCGCCATTGTAGACATCCTGTTTCACTCTTCTGTAGGCATCAGTAGACCCGTGTCGTAGCCATCTGGTAAAAGACCCATCACGGTGAAGGCAAGAGCTGGTTATCGGTGATAAAAAATAATACTCTGCTTATCTCTCTTTCATCTTGTGCTAATGGCTTCTCGCCAGAGCCATTCACCAATATTAGGACTCTGATAATCCTTAAACCCCCCCCCCCCGGAACAAATTTCTCACCATTTTCCTTTTAGCTCTGGATATGGAAAAAGGACTAATCTATTATCAGCCCGGCTGCTGCAGGTTCAAACTCAACTCCAACTTCTGTTCCATCTGGAAATGATTACTTCAGCTTTATTGTATACATAACGAAAATAGAAATATGAAAATGTATGTTTATATAAATGCTTTTATCAATTAGAATTGCAAATTGGTACACCTTTAGAAATCTTCTTTTTCGAATGGTGGGTCAAGAAGCAAAAAAAAAGTTTTATTTTGACTTTTAAAAAAAGTGATTGTTTAAATTCACAGCCCTCAAGCCCATTTGCTTTAGCCTGTATGCGTGATATATACATTTATAGACTGCCATCCAAATAGACGAAAAGACCAACTTGAAAACTGAAGAAACCTATTGTGATTCTGACAGTTTCTGTTGACAGTTTCTAATGAAGAGATAGGCCTGACTGCTACAAGGACAAACTTCGCTCCAACTTCTGTTCCAACTAAGGATGATTACTGCAACTTTTGTATTTCATATACAAAAATGAAAAGTTATAAAAATACCTGATTTGTACAAATGTATTTATTTGAATGAAATAAGGCCTTGTATATCAGTAAGATTAATTTTCGTATATATATATATATATATATATATAGAGAGAGAGAGAGAGAGAGAGAGAGAGAGATTGTCAGTTTGGCTCAGTCGGTAAGAGAGCCAGCTACTAATCACTTGGTCGTGATTTCAAATAATGGTAGGAGAACATTGATTTTTACACCCCTCAATTTGGTGAGGATCGTTCTTGTTGTTCTTGTTACGGTACAAAAACATAGTCAACACTAGAGCTGGAATGGGGCTTGACAACAGCAATGATGATGAATTTGTGTTATTGCTGTTGTTAATGATGACGTTGCATTTAATTTTCTCACACTCTCCCTATTCCACCACCTTATCGAATCACCGTGGTGCCACAAATAGCCGACCCACTCAACCAGCCCAGTAAGCTATAGATTCTCTGCTTGTCTGTGTTTCTGTGTGTCCTGGCGTTCTTGGTCACATATGAAGATGAAGAGATGAACTGGACAAATTTATAAAATACTGGCTTCGCGACGCCCACGATAGAATCTAGGGGAAGGTCTATGTCCAAGAACGGACGTTAAAAGACTAATGACGAACGTTGAAGATTTCCATGGGTTCACCACTAGGCACCATATAAAACGTTATAAAATATGCTTTGGGGTCCTCTACGGTCCAATGATGCCCCAATCTTGTCCTGGTATTTTTCAGATAATTTCAAAGTTAAATATCTCTTCTTCTTCCCTTTTTTAGATCATTTTGGATAAAATATCTTGCCTTTTTCAGATCATTTTGAATAAAATATCCCTTTGCGTGAGTACTCTGAGAGGAAAAAAATTCGATAAGGGCTTCATGTGAGTCTCCATAGTAATTTTGGATCAACAGAAAATGGGATTAATTTAGAATAAACTTGCATTGCAAATTGAACCCCCATCTGAAAATCTTTTCTGGGGGATTTGGAAAAAAGGAGTATTTTTTTAATGTTCAGCCCTGTAGCTCCGTTGGTGTTGTTTGTATGCGTAACACATAAATAGTCAACCAGCCAGGAAACCAGACAGACCAACGGCAGTGGGCTGGCCATGATGCAAGAATGACAGACAACCGATGGACATCACGTCTCACAACATGGATCCCCGGAGATCACATGCAAAACCGAGGCCGACAAAATACAAGATGGAGAGATGAACTGGACAAATTTAGAAAATACTGGCTCCACGACGCCCATAATAGAGAATTGTGGCGAATCCTGGGGAAGGTTTATGTCCAACGACGGACGTTAAAAGACTGATGATGATGATGATGATGATGAATTGTAGCAAGTTTTTCTTATTACGCTATTGTTGATGGTGATCTTTTGTAATCGTTAACAGGATAACCACCTTTTTCGAAACCGTCAACCAGTTAGAATCAATTAGAAACTGTCAACATCCTCATAGATTCTTCAATTTTTTAGCTGGTCTGGCTGACTATTCATGTACATAAGTATCTCGCATACAGGCTGTGCCAATGGAGTTAGAGGTCTGAACATTTGAACATTTATTTCTCATAGTATCAAGAAAAACGTTCTTTTGTTTCCTTAACTCTCATCCAGACGTTTTTGGTGATGCAGTTCAATTTACAATGTAAGTTTACGCCAAGTCGGTCACTTGATTCATGTAAGACAGTGTTCACACTTTTTTTTTGTTGAAAATTCCGACTTTTTTAGTGATCCCCGCCCAAAAAAACTGAAAGAAGTAACTCATTGATTGATCACTCCCTTGTCTAATTTTTCAATTGATCACTCCAACACGACATATTTCCAAAAGACATGGCCGCGTGATAGTTTCTATTTAGTGACTAACAAGACTCGTTGTCATTACCATTTAATTAATTTGAATTATTGTTACAATAAAAAAATATTATGGCGACTATATTTTTCAGATTATGCTGCTGTTAATGTTAATCTTCTGACTCTCCTTCTTTTCCGTCTTCGTCTAAACCAATGCCTTTATATTCACCAACTGTCATTAATCAATATTAATCATAATCACTGTTACAATTAATATTAATTTTAACCAACTGTTATAATTAATAAAAAAACTCGTTTTTTATTCCTTTTCCAAACATTTTGTTATTGTTGTTATCATTAGTGTCTGTCAAATTTCATGTCACTATCATTATTCATCATTATTATTATCATCATTATTATCATTATTAAAGAAATCACGAAAAATAAATAATGGAAATGAAAATAATTTCTTCTTCTCTCATTTCAGAGTTCTTAAAGTTTATTCTTATAAAGGCTCCAAAAATTCTTGACTTTTAAATTTTCATATAAAAAAAAAAAACACATTAAAAACTTCAATTCTTACAAACGTAAGTCCGTCTTGTGTCTTCTTCTTCTTCTTCTTCTTCTTATTATTATTATTATTATCATTATTATTATTATTATTATTGTTGTTGTTGTTGCTGTTGTCATAATTATGATTATCATCATCACTATTATTATTGCTGTTATTATTATTATCATTATTATTATTATTATTATTATTTAAGGAATGGTAATGATATTTATGACGGTGATAATGACGAAAAAGCAAAATTGAATATCATTTTATTACCGTCATTGTTGCTATTTTCAATGATAATCTTTTTATATTTGGTGCAGATGTTGTTACTGCCGTATCAAAGAGACAGCTTTCATGTTATTATAAAAGTTATATGTATTCATTACTCTTCTTAATCTTCTCACACTTTTCAAGATGGCGATTAACAGGGAATGAACTTATCTTCCTATCTGGACAGATAACTGTTAACCACATTTGCTTTCGAGGCCCTGGGGGCTAGGTAAGAAAAAGCTTTCAAATAGAGTTCGCACTTATTCTTAGGGCAGTGTTTATGGCAGGAAATTCAGACTCCATAATCTAGGCTCAAGACGGACCGAGTCAACTTGGATTCGTTAGAACAAAATCATGAGACAACCAAGATATTTTGGGTAAGACTCAGCACAAGTCCATGAAATGCATTTGATAAGCTTATGGGTTCGCTGGATTGCCCACGGGGCATTTAACGCCCCATTCCACCCTGGATCAGGCCTTCTCACCTAGGGTGATGGGATTTGGAAGTTCGAACTTTGTAGCCAATAAAGAATAAAGGTGTTGAATATTTTTTGTTATCCCAATTTAATGCATATAAAAAGATGGTAAAATTCTTTAAAGCTGTTAAGATATAAGAATATATCTTTTTGCTTCCTTCCTGGATGTGTACCCTTTCGACCCTCCAGCCTGGAAAAGTACGCCCATGGTTATGCTGTCTCCAGATGCCCCTCTTGACTGAGATGAATTAACTTTAATATCACTCCATAAGATCTGATTTGCTGTAGATTGTAGGAAAAAGTTTATACGTATCTTCGTAATAAAGAGTGGAGCAAGAAAAAAAATCAGTACTTATCCTTCAAACCGAGAAAATTTAGCTGTCAACAGAGGCTTCATTTGGTTTTGAAATTGGTACGACTGACTAAGTGTGTATCTATCACGCTTACAGGGAGTACTAATAGACCTTTACTCCTTATCATGCCGAGAAAAAAACATTTATTAAAGGGGAGGAATTGCAATGTAAGTATACGCTAAATTGGTCCCTTAGTTTATGTCCAGCAGCGTTCACGATCACTCTTTCAAAATTCGAACATTTTAGTGATCATTTCCATAAAAAAATGAGTGTTGAAAAAGCAACATCCCTTGATCTTTCCCTTTTCCAATTTTTTGATTGATCACCCCCAACACGGCATGCTACCAAAAAACGTTGGTCACGAGACAGTTTTTACTTGGTGATTAACCAGACTTATTTATATTTATTTTTCACTTAGTATTATTAATTTACTTTCATTTACTCAGAAATTGTAAACTCTCGACGAAAAACATTTGTTAAACTCGATTTAATGAAAAGTTTTCATATCGTTGACTCCATTTTGACGATTAAAAGACATTTACTACATAATACTTTTTCCAAAGTTTTATACTACATTCAATTATCACTCCTGAAAACTTCCTGAGACAAGACTGGCTGCTTCAGGTTCAAACTGCATAGTTCATCATCATCATCAGTCTTTTAACGTCCGTCGCCACAATTTTCTATCATGGGCGTCGTGGGGCCAGTATTTTCTGAATCTGTCCAGTTCATCTCTCCATCGTGTGTTCTGTCGGCCTCGGATTCTTATGTGATATCTGAGGATCCATGTTTTAAAACGCAATGTCCATCGGTTGTCTTTCATTCTTGCAATATGTCCTGCTCATGGCCATTTTAGTTTTTAAATAGTTTCTATGATATCACGGACTCGTGTATTCTTCCTTATATACTGCTCTGTCTT